>JNHW02000083.1:0-49502 GCA_001691775.3 Amanita inopinata Kibby_2008 | reverse complement strand
CACAGCTAGCATTCACCAGGACACACACTCAGGTGGGTGTTTCCCTCTTAGGAGGGATCAGATAGCAGTGACTGGGTCTCAAGGACCCTTCATGCATGTGCAGCGTTCGCGCTCCATGCTAGTCACTCTTCCTGCGTTCAACAGGTTGTACATTAGTCTCACGTGATTATCACGTGTCCCTCCCATCACCTGCTCCTTGCTCTGCCACCCGAGTTCCCCTGACAGGGCCAGAATACCAAGTGGTTTTCCAACACTCAGGGGCAGGGATCAATCAATAGAGGTCAAACAGATAAGTGGATACCTGTATATTACAAGTGCTGATCTTCAGGGCTGAAATCAGCAAGCTTAAATACATGTCTCAGTGTCTACATGTATCAACAGATGGTGCAATGCGCAGTAAGTGCAGTTAGATGAATAAGCATAATGCACAGTAAGCACAGCAAGATGAATCAGCAATGACATAGATGATAAGAAGTGTGATGTCATTGCCTCAGGCAAAGGGCATAGATAAAGATAGCAAGGTCCATGACAATTAAGCAATTGATCATGTGCAGTAAGTAAAGATATGGACCTACAGATGGTCTGCATACACAAGAAGGACTTGTCTACCAAGTCCAGGGGATCCCCTTTTGGGGCAGCCAGTCCACAACACTGGAGTGGATGTAACAGAGTCCACTGAATAGCCCAGTTGCCCATCATGTGATTCACTGCCATTTTCCCACTCTTGTTGATTTGTAAGTCCACTAAACGCTTGCCCTCATCCTGTCTGTATTGAACAAGGAATTGAGGTTTGGGCAACCCAAGTGCACAGGAACAAAGTGGAGGCACAACTCCATATGATGCTGTTGGCAGTGCAGCAATGGTGGACATTGTTGCAAGACACAAATGACAAAGACAACAAGGATGTGCTGAGGATGTATTAATTAAGCTCAGCTTGTTGATTTACTCTTTAAATAAAGCATACTATACAAAGTTGATGGAGAGTCTAGAATAACAAAACATAAATAAACATAGAAATGCAAGACAACAAGAACATATACATAGATGAATCATAATAAGTAAAAGCACAAGTCAAAATCATGTCCCAATCCCAGCCAAGACTTTGAACACCTCATCCTGCCTCTCCCTAAACGCCTTCAACTTTGTCATCGCCAAACTCAATGCATTAATCCTATTCGCCAACGTCACTGCTCTCCCCTCCACACTCCCCTCCCTCCTCCCACTTCCTCTCCCTCTCCCCCTCTCCCTCCCCACCCCATGCTCCAGAATCAATTTCACCCTATCCAAAATAGGCTCTGGCACCGCTTCACCCTTCTGCACACTCTCCATCGCCTGCCTATTATCCATCTCCTCCACCTCCCTCACCCTCGCCCCAATCGCCACCAACTCCGCCATAAACGGGCGCAACTCTGGCGGACAGTCCGCCAAAGACAGCGACGTGCCAAGAACGCCAACGATACTGGCGCTACCATCCGAGGCGACGGCGGTGGCGGCCACTTCCAGGATGGCAAACGCGACAGAGGCAAAGTAAGCCCGTGGGGGATCGCGTTTGAGCAGTTGGCGGAGGGAGGGAAGGCGTTCGAGGACGTCGCCGAGGGAGGCGTAGAGCGTTTCTCGGATGAATTCGAGGGCGGGGGAGTCGGGTGAGAGGATGGTTGGGGAGGTGCTGCGCTGTGGGAAGGGTCTGGAACTTGATCCTGGTGTGCGGTAGGTGGGTGAGAGAAGGCCGGGGGAGAGTGGGAGGGGCGGTAAGTCACGATTGCGATCGCGCCGAGGGGAGCTCGGTCCCTGAGGTCCGTGTGAGGTCTGGGATGACGGAGAGCGCGATTGGCGTTGGGATTGCGAATGTGAGCGTGACATGGAGACAGAAGACGACGGAGAGTGGCCGGGGGTAGGACTAGGAGCAGGCGGAGGGGAAGGCGACTCTTCATACATCGGCGGCGGCACAAACGACACCTTTCTCGACCGCCCACCAGTAGCACTCCCTGCACCACCCGCATCCAGCGCCGCCTGCAAATCGGACGCATACCGATTCTGAAACGAACGTCGCTGACTGATCTCAATCGCCACCGCCCGCAAATCGGCTGCTATACCGTTGATGGCGATAGACAGCGGCTGAGAGATGGGTGGGAGGCCGCAGATGACGCGTGCTAGGTCATGTTGATATTCGGGCGCTAAAGATTGGATTTTGGGCACCGTTTCAGCCCAGACGCGGAGGAAGTGGGTGAACACAGGTGGGCAGTTCTCGAAGGAGAGCTCGAGCGGTGGTGAGTTTTTGGTGAGGCGGGGAAGAGGGACGGAAGGCGGATTGGTGGTGCACCTCAAGGCGGCAAAGTAGAGACACAGTGCCGGACCTGTCAAGTATGCGCTAATCGGTAAATTCAAATGTGGAAAATTGACGTGAGGAGTGGCTGGGACGCAACCTGTGATCATGAGATCTGCTTGGGCGCTGCTGAGAATATCGGCGTCGAGCAGACGTTCGGCCGTGGCTTGTGCCAAAGAGGACTTGAGATAGCTGTGGAAGCTATCCTGGATCAACTGTTCGCTCAATTGAGAATCTGAACGCGCAGGCCCTGGCATGGCAGCAAAAGTGGGGGGCACAGGGAGTCCTGAGAGAGTGTGTGTGTGAGAGGGAGAGAACAGGAGTAGATTGACCAAAAGGGCCCCTCGCGCCTGCTCCAGCTTGCTGACATTTTTCTTTAAATTCCCATTCAAGGCGGTGCTCGCTCTCCTGTTAGTCCACAGATTTCTTTCATGTTAATAACCCTAAAAACGGTCTCAACTGCACCGCCTCGCGGTCGATCTTGACAACCGTTCACGGTCTGCTGTGCATTGCAGGTATTTCAAGGGCGAGTTACGCACCACTTGTGGGGAGATAACGTACGACTTTGTGGGTGGCATGTTTTATCAGTCACTTGAGTTAATTATATTAGTGTATCAAGGCCTACCGGAGTCTTGTCGTCTCCAGAACTGAGCGCTGCACGCTGGTCTGGGATGATCGAGTAGATTGCGGTACTCTTGGGAAGCAAAGAGTTCGTATACCGATACTACATTATGGATGTCTCACCAAGTATAAATCGCACAATAGCATGATATATATCCATCTTATGATTATAATTATGTTCCAACTACACTACTATCATACGTGACGCCACTCTGCAACACAGTAGCTACCAAAACACTGACTGCGCATTCCAAGTGAGCTGACTTTTTACCGAGGGTAATAACCGGTAGAGTTACTCGAGTCACAAGCAATGCAGTGTTATCGTGTGTACATCTGGCATCTGGCGACGCTCCAAACCTATCAGTGTCAAATTGTGCTACTCTACCGAACCATGTCATGCAACCAAAAAAAAACAATGCGTGTTCCAAGACATTCCAGCAAAAAAAAAAAGCAGACGAAGAAAAAGAATTTAAAAAAAGAGCCTAATGAGAGTGTCCCAACCTCCGTACAAATATACTCTTTCATTCTTCTTCTCAAAAACTGGGGATTACTATTCATTCAATGCGTGTGTGCGTGTGTGTGGGGTATCATGGGGGGAATGTGGGATCATGTTAATGTAGGCCTCCGTCCACGGCCAATGCCCATCCCAACGCGTACAAGCGTCTCAAGCGACGCACGTCCATTGACCAACAAGTCTTCGTCCCATTCAACAACGCTCTTCTCAAACAAAAGCACGATGGTGGAGCCACCTTGCAAACAAAGACCGTTCATTAACAAACTCATCCACAACTACCCAGTCGAACCATGCACAACTCACCAAAGGCAAAATACCCAAACTCTTGTCCTCGACGAATTCTATCACCTTCTTCGACCGTAGTCATAATACTACCCACCATCATCGCACCCACACAAACAGCCATCACACGACCAAACTGTGGGCTGTCAATGGGCACAATCTTCCTCGCATTCTCTCCATACACATCCAAGGCCGTCCTGATTGCCTGCGGCTGGTAGACCAGGGCGTTATTAATATAGACGACCCACCAGCGCAAGAGAAACTTACGTTGACAGTATAATATTCTCCAGCGATATATGTCATAGGCCCAATCGTCCCATCTACAGGTGAATGGAATCGATGATAGTCCTGAGGCGCGAGTCGGAATATCGCCAACGCTCCTCCAGAATAGTTTTCTGCCTCATTCCTATAGGCGTCTCCCAACAGCCGGGCAACAGAGAACTCGCGGCCTTTTACCCAAATCTTGGTCGCTTCGTTCACAGTTTCAAAGGCCATTAGACGGCAGTCGGCAGCGCTTACGAGACGGTAGGGGTCATCAGGTTCCTCCACTGGACGTGCATCCGGCTTCATTTTCCTGTCAATATGGCGTCAAGGTCTCCGTCTCATCTATTTGGGTCAAACTAGTACAACACACCGGTAGAAGAACTGGTTGAAAGTTTCTAAACGCAAATTATCAACGGCATGATCGTGGTCAAACGAGATAATCAACTCACTGAATGTCTCTATAGGGTCTAGAATTTCACCTACATCAAGCTGATGGAACTGAATAAATGCGGGTATCTCCTTGGCCGACTCTGGCGAGTCGTACTTGATTCCTTGCTTAATAGATAAAGATTTCAAAAGTCGCCGAGCTGTCACCGTGATCAGAATTACGCAAACTTTCCGATACTTGATCGTGAATGGCTCACCTCTGCTGCCTTCCATACGTCCCTTGGCACCCTACAAATACACCGTCACAACCTCACTCGTCTACTCCTCCCAAAACTACTCACCTTGTACAACAGCCGAATACCAAGCCGCACGTACACCTGCATCTTCTCCTCCTCAAGCTGTCCCGTTATCCTATTCTGAACAATAATATTTGCCGAGTTCTAAATTCCATGTCCACAATGAAGAAGGTGAAGGACAGATTGAAGATCAGAACACCCACCGCTCCAAGTCTATAATCCCCCGCTGAAATCTTACCAAACATATTCGTATACCACTTCCTCTGCGCCTGACTGGCCGTCACAAAGTTGCCAACCACAATCCGATCAACCTGATTCCAATCTTGACTGGCACACACCGCTAAATGCGTCACAATGTCCATCTCCGCCTTGGAATTCAACCGCGGCCGATGACACAGCGGGCAGTTCTTGACATTAATCACGCGCTCGACTGGTATGGTGTAGTTGGCCGCATTCGAGTTGGCGCCTCCAGGAGTACCAGCTCCAGAAGGAGAACCAGATATGGGGCTCGGGCTCGGGCTGGGGGTGAGCATTCCCTGACTCTTTGCCTTTTTCTTTCTGACCCTCCTAAACCGCAACTTTTTCTCCATAGTCTCACCTACAGCAAGCCCTCCAGGACTTCCACCGACACCCACTACAGGCCCCATCCCAACCCCCGCCGCGCCACCTTCCTGATCGTCCTCAGAAGAATCGATCACAATCCCTGGAGTTTGAACCTGACCCTCCAACGGCACCTGGTTCGGCTCCGTCGTATACACCGGCGCCACAATCCGATACTCGTCGCCGGCAACGTGAGCACCTTGTCCAAACCCGAACCCAGGTACCACCTGCTGAGGTTGCGGGTGCGCCGGCCTACCCGAAAAGTCCAACTGATCCAAAGCCAACTCTTTGCCCATCTTATCCATCGCCATCAACATCGGCGTCGCACTCACGCTCGGCGTCTCATCCCCAACGTCTACCCGCTTCTTCTCACTCTCCGGCCTACACAGCTCCGTCTCCAGACATTTTATCGCCTCGCCAATCGTCAGCTCGTCCTCTTCCGCCTTTTTGCCGTACCGCGTGAAGAAAGACTCGATTGTCGACCGCGTCAGGGTGGAGCCGAGGGAGTCAAGCATAGAGGTGAGCTCGATTTGAGACAGAGTGCTGGTATCACCCGCGTCGTACTGTGTAAGGTACTGCCTCCAAAAGCGCTGCCTCATTGCTGCATAGGGCTGGTATTTGGCACGGATGGTGACTACCGGATTATGCTTAGCCTCCCAGGAGATATCCTTCGCCAACAACACCTCGAGCCTCATCTCCCGCATCGGATGGTCACCCCCATAGTCTGATGCATAGAGGCCCGTCACTTCGTCAGGTTGAGGCGCGCATTCGATGAGCGTCTTTACGTCAAAGCTGGCGTCTCCAATGTGGTCATTGGATGATAGCTTATCCCAGTCCAAAATCGTCAGTTGCACTTTGAATGACGTTTCGTACCGACGAACGTGGAAGAGCAGTTTTTCGTCCCAGACTGGGTTACGAGAATGTCGAATCACCCTGGTGCGGAACACTTTTTTGCCAAAGGAGACGACGACGAACGGGTCCATGTCCCATCCCGTTCGAGTCACTGCGATTGCGTTAGTGTCCCGATCATTTCTTGTCGGAAATGGAAGCAACACTTACTATTCTTCAACCTTGGCAAATCCTCTGCTCCTTGGATCTCCAACATCACAATGCCAACGATATCATTCCCGGCTTCAAACATGAAGTCTTTCTTTCCCTTTGCCGCGGTTACCGGTGCAGTAGCGCTCAAGCCTACAGCACTCTCGTTTCCACTTCCACTGGCACTCCCACCTGAAGGCTCCAAACCAGGAGAGAGAGGCGCATTCGACGCGGAATTCCATCTCCTCCTAAACCGCCGCTTCTTCTTGTCCTTCCCTTTCTCCTCAACATCAGTCGCACTCCCACCAATGGACGTTCCTGGTGTGGTTGCGCTCAGCGGCGTCAATCCATCACTCGTCGCGCCCGCACCCATGCCAAAGTCGCCCTCAACACCTGGCGAGGATGCAGGTGATACACTGGACGATCTCGATACAGGGACGGACCCTGTAGTCAATGCAGTAGAGGAGGCGGATGCAGACACAGATCGATTGCCCTGTTTCCTCCGAGGAAACTTCATCCTGGGTATGAAGCCCGTAGAAGACCTTGTGGTCGCTATAAGCGGTGCGACGGGTGTGGGCACAGCCAGTGGGATGACCATAGAAGGAGAGGTGGCGGGGGCAGTGCTGGGCGTCGGTGGCGTGAGCGCCTTTGCCAAAGAGGGTGGCATTGCGGTGGGTAGGGCAGGTTGAGTGGGCGTTGCAGGGGATGCAGGGGATGCAGGGTCAACAGCTAACAGAGGAGGTCTAGGATGGACTTCCTTCTCTGTATCTCCGTCCTTCTTTGTCATAGTCTCCTGGACCGCGGTACCCGTCGCAGGAGTGGGGGTAGAAGCTGCACCTAAAGCACTTTCTGAATCCTCTTCTTCAAGCTCATGCTCATCATCACTTTCCCCTTCGTCTTCCTCACATGAAGATGAAAGGCCTCCATCATCTTCGTATGCAGCCACCACTCCACCAACAAGGTGTGATCGAATGGTACCTATACCTTCCGTCTATCGTATCGTTGTTTGTAGCCCACCGGGATACCGAAGAAAAATCAAGATAGATAACGTTAGCCTCTGTCCCACTTCATCCCTATTGCCATCCCTCTTTCACAGAGAGTAGAGGGATGCCAGGAAGTAGTATGAGTAGCCTAGATAAATATAACTCACGGGTGGTGCGCTGACCCAAGTAACTCTCCCTCTTCCACCCTCTCTATCCCTCCTGACGAGCTCGGTCCAAATTTCTTTAAAGTTGCTCAGGTTTTGCGTCCCAGGAGGCCTGACAAATCCCAATTTGATATGGACACTACCTGTCGCGGCTGTATTTGCACGCGTGGACTCCAAGGCGAGCGAAAATGGCTGGAAATCACAACAATATAAGCACGCGATCTCATCGCCTTTCTGACCAGTCACAAGAAGGTGCATGTTTGCATACCTTGTTGCCTGGATCGTCCCATCCGACCGTCCTTTCCCCCTCCCCAAGATCGTCACCCCCACTGCCACTCAATGGAAACCAACGGGCTACGCCAACACCGACTTCTCCTAGATACTCCTTCTTCAGCAACATATCCCTATCCCAGACTACAAGCTCAACCACGCCTATCCCGTCCATCCTTTCCAGGACCGACAAATAGATCGGAAAATCAAACGTCGATTCTTTGGCCGGAAAGACGGGGTTGAGGCTTCGTTTAATGACGGGAGTGCTGTGTTTGGATTGAAGGAGAGAGACGACGACGAAACTAGTCGTTGGATGTGGTCAGGTTGCGATAGCTCAAGATCATGATGGAAGGGTCGGAATACGATAGGGTAGAATAGGGAATTAAATTGGATACATACGGATCGCTGAGACCATTCCTATCCTTTGGCAACAGTCCCGTGCAACTCACGACTTGCAACCTGAGAAGGACAATGGGCGTCTCTCCGGGAGCAGCAGAGAACCCGTTGCGGCCTCCACCACCAATGTAATTGACATGAAAGCTACCAAGGCTGTTGCTGCCGCCTTTCACGGCTCTTGCAGGCAATCTCGCCGCAGATTTGAGGGCTCGTTTGAGCTTTTGACCGCTGGTGGCCATCGTGAACGCAGTGACAGCTGCTGGAGATGGTGATGGTTGTGAGTCAAGTTGGATGTCTGCTCTCTCTCAACACACGCCTAGCATCGCTTCTTTTATTCCAGGCTGATTCACGTGCTTTCTCATGTCGAAATAATATAAAATTTACGACAACATCGTATTCCAGCTAGTCCAAGTCCATATAATGTCTAGTCACTGGTCTACCGACATGTCCAAGTAATGCAAGTGTAATATAAAAAAGAAATATCAATCCGTTATCCACCCACTACTCATGACAAGAAAAGAGCAGAGAAAATAACGCCCATTAGCGACACGCCCGAAATGGCAAGTGTTGTTGCTTCATTCGATGATGTGCTGTGTGCAGCGGCGCCAGTGGCTGTACCATGCGGACCCTTTCCACCTGCTCCAGAAGCACCTGCAGAGGCAGTTGGCGACGAGCCTGATGCGGTTACGCTGGCGAGTGCAGCATACAATGAAGTACTCTCGAATTGCTGGCAGTTAGAGGACGCAGGCACTCTAGGAGTGTAGGGCATGGTGGTAATGGCACCAAGAGACTCGGGGGGCTGCGTGTAAGTCATGACCTGACCGTTTTCGGTGTAAACACCGGGATAGTCCTGGTTATCACCCTGGCAGGCCTCAAAGGTTCCGTTCTTCCCATTGTTGGGGACGTTGTAGGCACAGCCAATACGATCGTAAACGTGTTCACAAAAGTGAGCCGCGTTAGGTCCTGCCGGATCGCAGGCTTTGAAACAGAAGGCATTACCGCCCATGAAGCTGTTGTATACACATCAATGATGATTCAGGCACGGTAACCATGTGTACATACTTGTGCCATTCGATAACTTGTTCCCACGTCTTGTTGTCTTGACTGAACGCAGTCGTGAAGACGATACCGCCCATGGGGTTACCACGCAAGTCGGCACCGTGGGGGTCCATCTCACCTCCCCAGTCATCAGATTTGAGGTTGATCATAGTCTGGTCAATGAAGCCAGTAACTTGAATGTAATCGGGTGTCCTAATCCATTGGACACCCTGGAGGGCGCCGTTGGGGATCAGGCGAGTGCCGCGACCAGGCTTGGTACACCAGGCCACCATTTCACCTTCGGAATCAGCAACGACTGAAAGTTGAGAAGGAGCCCAAAGACAGAAATCTACAAGAGAAACACGCTCGTCAATCACGGTGGGCTAGAAAAGAGAAAGGTAGTATGGTTCGCATACCGTCAATGGCATTAGAGAAGAATGTCTGGCAGAGGGAATTTTGATTCTCGGTCGTCGAATTACATTGGTTGTAGCCAAATTGAGTTCCACGAATTAGACCAGTATCGGTATCGACCTTGTAGGGCTGTAAAACAAGGTCACGATGGATATTGCTTCAAACAACAAAAATACGATTTACAATGTTGTTGGGGTATTGGAAGTGTTTCGAGGCCAGAGGAACAGGAGGGAATGTTCCGGTAACAGCACCAGGACCAGCAGGGGTTGGACCAGTTGCAGTTGGAGCAGAAACCGCGGGAGCAGTCGTAACTGCAGCGGTTGTAACGGGAGCTGACCCAGATTGCGCGGCGGCGAAAGAAATGGCGAGAGCAGCAAGGGAGAGGAGGCGACAAAGAGCGACTGGGGACATTTTCGAGACCAAAAGATACAAAAAAGAAATGGGATGAGGTTAAAGTGAATTCAAACTCCAACAATCTTCAAATATGAACCTGAAAGCGGAGTGTGAATTTCATTTCCACGGCAACGCACGGACCACAGCACGTGAAGCGCTGCTGCTGCAACGGCATTCATTCAACCCTGGCCCCTGTGTGTCCGCCATGTAGCGTTCATACTCTTCTAACCTTGAGCATACAGCACGTTGTGTAAAGCTCGGCAAGGAACGGATCTGCCTCGTCCATTACCAGTTGCATGCGGAGAGCGAATAGAGCAATCTAAAAATGTACATTGAATTGACATTCTGTGCACGTTATTTACGCATGTTTAAATCACAAGCCTTTACCCAATGCGGTATGTGCGCGTTCGACGGGTGATTTCCCAGCGCAACGCTTCAGTGAAATCTCGACGGCGATGAGGCAACTTTCCCTCCACACCTCAGCCCTCAACGACGCCGAATACGACCTCTACACATCCAGCCTCAACGACATCGCCGACGAGAACATCACCCCCACAACCGACAGCGCAGCACACGCGGCAGCCGCAACGCACGACGATGCTCACTACGAGCGCATGTCTGTCGGCATCAGAGAGGCCAGAGCATGGTTGAGGGGTCGCTACTCGCACGTCCCAGCCCACAGCATCGATGCCATACTCAAGTTCTTCTCCCCCTCTTTGGGTCAGACTGATGTCCTCTCAGGAGGACAGTTCTTTGCCGCTTTACGACTTGTTGTACATGTAGAAAACGGAAAACAAGTGGATAGATCGCTTGCTTTCGTTCAAGGTAAGTCATCAGCCACCATATTTCGTTTTTCGGACCGTCCATTCACTCTCCTTGATAGCCCACCCAGACTCACCCAAAAATTCTACAAAATCATCGGATGCTCGGCCAGGTCTCCATCCGCCACCGCCACCGCCCCCTTCAAGGCGTCAACATGAAGGCGCTTCCAAAACAGTCTCACTTTCCCTTCCACCCACCGTAACCCAAATCCCCCCTGCGCCTTCGACTTCCACCTCAACCACCAACCCCTTCACAGCCCTCACCAATTCCGATCCTGTTGCTCCAGGCACGGGTCAGGCACAGAATTCGAGCTACCCTCAACCACCCCAGCATCCAATGCTCCGCGTAGATCCGACAAAGTCGTCCACCCACTCCTCTCACAATCCATTCGCCACCAAATCAACGGCAAACGCCAAGCCCGAAGACTCCGCGCCAAGCTCCCGATTTCCTCCTCTCCCACCGCGAAAACCACCCCCACCTGTTCCCGCCACAAGTCTGCCCCCAGCTACGAGACATGCCGCTCCAATCCCACCAAAGCGGTCGACTTCACCCGTGCGAACATCATTGACCCATCCATATGGATTGACGGTTGTCGCGGGTCACATTCCGCCTCCACCTCCATCAAAGCCCGTTTCTCATGTCACATCGACACTCATGAAGCAGAGTCTCCAAGCAAGCAAAGTCGCACAGTCTCTCAAAAAAGCAGAGGAGCAACTTGAAAAAGAGAGAATCTTGCAAGTTTTAAAGAGCAGCAGTGGACCAGGTCTGTCGCATTTTACCTTTGATCTATGCTAGTCTAAAGTTATGACAGGCACGGGAGGCGTCGCAATCCGAAACCGCAGCTCGAGTCCCGCTAAAGGTGCAGTATATGCGGGGCCAGGTGGCACCAGTGCTGGCATGAACAACACCACAACCACAACGTCCGCCACCAACTCCTCTTCGTCATACTCTGGCTCAGACGAACGTGACCGAGAACGCGCTCCACCTCTCCCAAAACGGCGAGGGCACCCTCCCACCAACGTCCCAGCCCAGAGTCGACTACACGCCCAAGAACAAGGACAGACCCTGGGACATGGCCGTCGTCTACGCCCTCCTTCACCAGGATTCTCTACCATCTCATACGAACAGGTCGCATTAGCAGGTGTACCTCCCGGACGAACATCAACAAGTACGACTGTAAACACTGTTCCCACTCTATCCTCGTCCACGGTCGGACAAGACACAACGGGATCACTGCCAGCTTTTACAGAACGTGGTCGAGCCTACTCTCATCCCCCTAGATCAGCTGAGGGCCGCACCCAGTCTCACTCACGTCCTGCTCATCCATCACAATATGACACGACGAGAACGATAGCCGGTACTCACACGATGACTACGAGTAGTAGCGTCGCCAGTACAAGCACCACCGGCTCACCGTCAATAATGACAGGGGGCTTACCGCTGCCGCCCGTCGCTCCCCCCACCCATCCCGACCTCAGGGAAGATCGGGACAGGAGGTATTCTTCTGGGTCCGTGCTCAGCGGCAAGTCGGGAAAATCAAGCATGTCAGCTCATTCGTCTCCGTCCACGACAAGGCGCGGGACATTATCATCCATTTTACCTGTACGGGCGCAATCACCACAACCATCCCCGGTGCCCCAGATGCCCCAGATGCAAATGCAAGGCCAGGTGGACACTCGACCATTCGATTCTGTGTATGGATCTCTAGTCTCGCCGTTGTCAACCGGAAACGCGTCTTCCGCTGCGCCAACCACCGACCACTCCCCTCCCTCTCAAAAACCTCCACTACCGAGCAGCGAACCGCTCGTTGCGTCTCACCTCTCTTCCATTTCGCTCACTTCTATACCTCTATCCATATCCTCGCCAGCCACTTCCCTGTGCGAGCTACCAGAAGTGGGACAAGGGCAGGGGTTAAAATCTGATTCTCCCACTGCACGGGTGTTTCGCTCTAAATCGATGCATCAGCCTGGCTCGCCCGTACCACCTGTTCCTCCACCGCTGCGAAGAAAGAGACCAGAGAGTGTACAGGTTTTGGGATCGAATCCTAATAGCCCCAACAGTCCTACTTCAAGCTCGGGTCTGAACATAGCGGGAGGAGGGGCCACGCTGTTCCAGGAGTTGGTGAATAGATTTGGAGGAAGCGCTGCCAATAGCGCAGGCGGAGAAGGCGCAAAAACGATCAAGTCGGGAGTAACGTTGTCGAGACATTTGAGCTTATCGACCACGTACTCGTCCACCGCAGGAGGACGAAGAACGGGAGGCGGCACCAGTCCTGGCTTTGGGACGTTCGCCGGAGACTCCCACGGAAATGGAACGCCAAGCATAGGTAATGGTGGTGGTGGTGGTAATGGCACCGTAAACGTGAGGCCACCTGAACGCCGTCCCTCCTTGTCGCACAGTGTAACCTCCGCCTCCTCTGCACCCGTTCACTCGTCAGTATCAACGTACCATTCCCAGCGTCACCACACGCACCATGGCTCAACCTCCAGCGGTTTTGACACGCCCGCTCAGTTGGGCAGCAACATTCAACGAACTCTTGCCAGTTTCCAACCGGCCTTGGATAAGGCGAGGTATAAGGCAGAGGCCGGCCTGAGTCGGAGGGGATTTGTTCGGGACAATGTTGTTGGCGAGAATGGGGAGGGGGAAGTGGAGAAGGAAGGGTTGGTCAGGAAGTGGGGGTGGAATGGGTGGAGTGAAAGGAATGGATATGGGTATGACCGGCCGGGTGTTGATGGAGACTTGGATCACGCTGGTTGTGATGATGGGGAAGGAGATGTGGATGATGAAGTTGAAGGAGAGCGTGGTTTGTTGAGGAATAGGAGAGGTGAAGGGATGAATGGAAACGGGAATGGGAATGGCTACAAGAATGGAGAGGCAAAAAGGCAAGAGGCGATGAATACGGGTGATAGTGATTGGGATACGCAGGTCATTGATGAGAGGGACCATTTAAAGTGGCCAGTTGAGGTTGGGGAAGGGTGGAAACCGCTGTAGCTTTGGGTGATGAATTCTTTTTCTTCCCTCTCCATTCGTTCTCTTTTTTTTTTTCCTCCCCGATTTCAAAAACGGGATGCAAACCCAAGACACGATGTTCGACCCAATTTTCGACAGACGACGATTAATCGATGTGGCAGTAACCAAAGAAAATACGACATGCATAGCTAGCGACATTTCTTGCAACATGCATTATGCATGCACACCCGACAATCCGCTTAACGACCTCTTCAAGCTCAACCTTTAGAAGGCCCTCTCTCTCTCTCTCCCACCATTTCTTCTCCCTAATTCTTGTCTCTAATGTCCCAGAATACGAACGGCTACTATTCGCACTGTTCCACCACGCATATATACACATACGTAACATACGCACATTCAGACGTAAAAACATAAACACTTTCCCATCCAGTCCTTTCTTTGAATCCAGATATAATAATGTACTTGTAAAGCGCGCGTATTATAGCACCCGTCTTCGACGCTTCGTTACATAACCTTATGTCTTTTTTTTTCTTGGACTATTTCTTGCGTAACCCAATCGCGTGATGTAATTGATGACTTGATGTTCACGAATGCCTGCAAAAGGCATGATGAATCAAAGTGCCGACTACAGAATACAAAGCCTGGGTTCTGATGGCCATTATTTATAATGTGCATCACCATAATGTCATCATAGCGGTTGATTAGCTCGGAGTGAGCTTGTCCAACCTCTTGATTCGAAAATTCTGAATTACGGGAAATGAGGTATCTAGTCGAGGTTTTGATACACGGGAAATTATTGTTTAAACAAGTCGTAAACTCAGCGGGGAAAAATGCATGTACAGCGATTGCCGACAGGAAAAGGCTTGACGTATTGGCGGACTTTGCGCTGCGAGAATCAAAACATATAGCTTGTCCATCCGGCTTGGAGGTAGTATGACATGTTGCCCAGTCTATTGCTTACCATCAGGATAGGCACATGGTATTTGACGACTTTTGGTCACAGAAAAGGACATGTTGTCAATGACGCGTGACGGGCCAACCAAGGATGATATCAGATATAAAGGTGAATGTGTTTTCGATAATTAGGCTGGCGATCCGGGGAAAGGAGGAAAGGGGCAGGTTAGGCGAAGTGGGGAAAGCAATCGGAGCGCGCAGTCACAGAGATTCTGACTTGCAAGACCTGTGGCGGTCGTACTGGCTAGGGAAGAGGCCGAGCACGCCGCGGCAGTACTCACCTTCTGTAAGATACCATCAACACCTGGCATCCTATCCCACTATGAAAGATTTGCCTATGCTTTAGCATGGTGATGCGAGTTCGCTAATTCTAAACAGTTCATCAGTATTTTGACTTGCCTGTAAGCGCCCAATCTTGAAGAGATGTGGCGCCTGACAAACTTTTCATGGTTTAAATGTCGGAGCTTGAATTCCCTCTTGTCCTCATACGATTCCCACCTGATGCAAAGACTGAGTTTGACCGCTCCTGAAACTATCGATCTACCAAATGCCGGGCGCACAAACGAGGCATACTCGCCTCAAACGGATACCGCTATTCGCAAGGCTCTCTTTGATGTCACACGTCGCTACCATGATCTCGTTGATCAGATCAAACGGTACACAATAGCTCTCGCACCTCACAGACGTCTACCCGAAGATGTCTGGCAGCTATATCCTTGAACTAGGCTGTAAGGGAGGAATATGCTTTCCAGGCACTGCCAAGAAACCGCTCCCTATAATGCCGCTTGTACTCACTCACCTCTGTTCGGCTTGGCGTCGAATAGTGCTGGATATGCCTTATGTATGGAAAGACCTGAGACTGACAAAGTGTATCTGCAAGACCAAATCGATTGCCAGGATGGTGCTCACTCGCGCGCGGAATTTGCCTAGGTCTCTAGAGCTTGTGGACTATGATGATTGTGTCGATTATTTCAAATTTGTTCGGGATATCGTTGCTCCATACCCGTATCGCCGTCTCAAGTTTTAACCACGTAGACACGAACTCTTCCTTGACGTGCCTGGGGATGCAGTGGTGTTCCAGCACCTGGAAGTGTTAGAGGTGATACACGACTTTCAATTTTACATCATATACCTACCAAAAGACGTACTGTCGCTTCCCAACCTCAAGGTGCTGCATCTTGACATCTACGAAGGCTCTCCCATTTCACATCATTCCGTGGCAAAATTTGTCCCATATGCACACCCTGCAAGAAATTAGCCTTGCACTCGCTTATGAGATTCTATGCGAGGACACATCCTCGCTCATAACCTGCCATGTCAACCCTTTGAGAACATAGAGAAGATCACTTCATCTGAAGGCAGCATTGTCATTCCCAACCTAAAACGACTCGCGCTGAACTTCATGGATGGCATGCATGCCAGAACGTTCTTGCAGTTACTGACCCTTCCGCGGTTGAACACACTTACAATCAGAGCATCGAATGAGAACAACGGGAGAAAGAAGCTTGATTGTGATACATCTTCGTTAGAACATTTGGTTCGACGTTCGGGTAACATGGTTGAAATGCGAAAACTTAAAGTGGGAGCCATCTGACCTAAGGCTGCTACTGCGAGCCATACCCTCCTTGCAAGACGTTGATATACACAAGATATCGCGTCTAGATGCCGAGGCTCTAAATGGAATTGGAACTGGTGTCCTTGGGCCCTGCCTCCAGTCCCTCATTCTCCGCCAACATAAAGATAGAAAAATATATGACGCCGAGGAGTTGCGTGATGAGATAGTTGAGGAGGCTGAAGAACTGAATGGAGAAAGCGACATCACTTCTTTTACCGTAACCACCTTTGAGGAATGGGCTGCAGTTACCGAGGGATGGTACTGGTCGTATTGACATCCCATGAACATCATTAAAGATGAAGCCTGCATATGCTTGATGCCACGGAGTTATGTTGGGATGGATGTATGTGCTTTCTGACAGCGACCGCTACGCAAAGCATAAACAAGTTCAGCGACGTTATGGCTCATCTCGGTTGTCAAGTGTTGGTGAAATGTTTCATACTATAACAATAATCTGCAAAATTATGACTTGGTATGTACAAATGTATCTAGGAGTACTGTCAGAGGCATGAATAGAATGTTTGCAATTATGACGAGTGACCTTCAGCCATGTTTTTCTTCACTTTCTTTATTCTCGAATCTACGAGCGGTAGCACTCTGGCTTCCAACTTGCTCAACAAATCCAATGTTTTCTGGATTTCCCACTCCCCTATGCTCTGGCTTTACTTTTTCCTTTGAAGACGCAGCGTCGAGTGCATCGCTCTCCTGCGAGCGTGCTTCAGAGCCCGCCTTTACCGACTGCACCTGTGGGTCACGGTTTTGGGCACTTTTCGGGTCCGTTGCATGGCCTTGGGAAAGGCCTCCCTTCGCATGATCGCTCATTGGGCGAAACGAAGTAATGGTTGTCGAGTTGATGTAGCGCATATATAACGGTTTTCCTGATAATGCCCTACTCATCATCGGCTGTGGGCGCAGTCTTGACATTACAGATGTTTATGTCAGGCCGCAAAATGCGATATGATGATGAAAGCGTGATATAATCATTTTATATGAAAGGTCAACGAGATGTGGTGAGTACAGTGCTTGCACCTTGGTGGCTATCTTTTGAGGGAACGTTGTCAGAGAAGTACAATGGTATATTGCATGGCGTAGAACATCAACACAAGTTGAATGATCATCGATCAGCACTCCAATTGAAACAGATACTTATAATTGCCTTAGGCTATAATCTTAGCTTGATTTCATGCTTCAAATTTCGAAACCGTTTGACGCATGTTGCAACTTCTTTCACTGCGGTACACTCTCAAACATCATCACTGCTCTCTAATACACCGCAACAAGCTATTCTAAACAAAACCCGTATCTCTAACCTATTATTAGTAGACATCAGTGCTGCTGGCAGATACATGATGTGTAGAGGTTCTACTTTTAGTGTCATCATTTCAGAATAGTGCAAAACTGATGCTGATACGCTAGGCGTGCACAGGTACTAAATATGTTACTTGGCTGGTGTATACTCGAAAATGATACCGCTGTGATGCGCTCGATAGGCGCTTCTGGGTCAAGGCACTTGAACACACCAATACCTTCGTTCTCCGACATCGACCAGCAGTAATACTGGACTCCGCATTAGCTTGGAGTCGCTCAACAGACGCTGCGACGTAGCTATACAGTTGAAAGAGGTGTATCCTCCAAGCTCTCGCATCAATGCCGAGGTGCCCGATATTCAAGGAACAAGCATTGTACTGCTGACAACTGTTCCGTACACAGTGGATCCAAGATCAAAACAGACTGAACTCATCAAGAATTCGTTCAATTCGTTGGGCTATCCAAGGGAAACTGATAACTGAATGCAAAAAATAAACTGAATGCGAGAAGTGAGCGCATCTTCACCATCCATTGAATTCTCCTTGATGCTGATATGTTTCCAGCGCAACTGGCACACATCTTATTCTTTGACATGGACTGCCTTATTCTTTGGCACTGCAGATAGTAGAACTGCACAGGCGTAACACTGTCAGGCTTTGTATAAATACCGTCGATTTACGCCCAATGTTCCTTAGCGCAGTGCACTCACTCAACGTGCTGGACACCTTGAGAAACAGACTTCAGTCTTTCCACTTCTGACAAACGCTCAACTACTTCCAAATACTTACTTCACCTTTCTGAACGACCTCAGCCATGGTACAATTCACGACCGCCTCTTCCATTGCCGTTCTTAACCTTGCCTTGATGGCTGCAACGGCCTCCGCCATTCCTGTCCAGTATGTTTGTTTCTGTGATCTGCACTGACAAGCGTTGATATATATTGATTTATACACAGATCAGTTTCCAATGAGTTGGATGCCCGGACGTATACTAGTAAAGGAGAAAAGGTGTTCATGAAGGGCATTTCTTCGGCCAAGTCAATATACGACAAAATCGAAGGATCGGACCATCGCCCGCAGCATCGAGCGTCTACGTGGGCTCCGGATTCTTATAAGAAGGTGGAACAAGATGAAAGGATTAAAAAAAAAGAAGAATTGGAAAAAAAGGCCAAATTACACAAAGCCAAATTTCGCGAACCCAGTCCACCGAATTTTGATCGGCATTCTCATTTCAAGGCACCTGAAGATCGAAAGAATAAAAAATTTAGTGAAGAGGATTTAAAAAAGTACGTTGAGTAGCACGTGAACATAGGTTGACAGTGCATTGATTTATCCATAGAATGCACGAGACTATGATGCGCAAATCCAGGAGAGGGTATGTTTTCATTTACTACAGAAATTTATTGGCAGCTCGCTGAGCTTTGATGATTTCAATTTTGTAGAGTGGAATTTGACTACTTTGAGAAGCGGGACATGGGAGGCTTTGGTCTTGAAGAGCGAGAGTTGGGTGACATAGATTTGGAGACGCGAGACTTCTGGGAGTTGGACGAACTTGACTAGACTAGTTCTTCTAATAGTATGCCTGATTCTGCACGCCCGAACTGTCCCTAATCTTTTAGTAAAACTCAAGATGATACCCCCTTTTCCAAACATCAGGGCGCTCGGGTCACTTAGTTCAATCCTCGCAGGCTGCCCTTTTGCTTTTTCGCAGTACATTTTAACTCTTTAAAGCCGTGTGTGTAGATCGGGATTGTTCTTCGTCGATCGGGAATGAATATTGCAGTCTCCAACTGCGTGGCCGACGCGCACGTTCTGCGATGCGTTTTTGAACTAAGAGGGCGGTAGAAATGATTGACCAATCGATCGGCAGTGTAAGACAATGGCGATTTCAGCCAGCTGAAGCGCACGTTTTGCGATGCGGTAGACCAACAGTGATTGAGCGGCGTAAGGTGATAGCGATTGCGGTCGGTACGTTATCGCACGTTCTGCGATAAACGTTTGAAGAAAGAGGCTCTTTCATTCTCCGACATCGGCCGGCATAAATTCGGACTCCGCATTAGCTTGGAGTGGCTCAACAGACACTGCGACGTACTGAGCCATACAATTGAAAGAGGTATATCCTCTGAGCTCTCGCATCAAAGTCGGGATGCCCAATATTCAAGGAATAAGCACTGATATTGTCTCTCGCACTTCTGGAAACTGTTCGCAATGGATCCAAAATCTCGACTCATCAAGAATTCGTCTCCAATAAATTGAATGCGAATGCCGATATGTTTCTACCAGCGCAATTGGGACACATCCTATTCTTGGACATGGGCTGCCTTATTCTTTGGCGTTGCAGATAATAGAACTGCACATGCGTAACACCGCCAGGTTTTGTATAAATACCGTCGATTTACCCCCAATGTTCCCTAGAGCAGTACACTTGCTCAACGTGCCGGGCACCTCAAGAAACGGGCTTCAGTCTCTCCACTTCTGCCAAACGCTTGACTACTCCCAGATACTTACTTCACCTTTTTTGAACGACCTCAGCCATGGTACAGTTCACGACCGCCTCTTCCATTGCCGTTCTTAACCTTGCCCTGATGGCTGCAACTGCCTCTGCCATTCCTTCCCGGTATGTTTCTTTTTTTTTTTTTTATCTACGCTGACAAGTGTTGATATGTAATTCTTCAATAGACAATCTGATGAACAAGTCGAGAGACGCATGTTTTTCACCTTTGGAAAAGTGTTCAAGGATGGTGATTCAACAAGTACTGTAACCGAGCCAGCGAAGGACAAATTCGAAAACCAAATTCGGCATCCTTCCGGCAAGCAAGGACGATGTCAAAAGCCTTACAGAGGTTCGTCTGCTCGCGTACAGTATGAAGAGGGCCTTAAGAGTGGTAAAGATAAAAAAAGGTACGTTTTGTATACGAATATGGATCAACAGTGCGTTGATTTATACACAGATTAGTTTCCAATGAGTTGCACCCCCGTTTGTTTAGAGCTGCAATATCGTTGGCCAAGAATGGTGCTTCCAGAAATGTTTTGATCAAGCCATTAAAAATAACAATAAAAAACGAAATTGAGCATTCTACCAAACCGTATCGAGCGTCTACGTTTGGGGCTTGGAATTTTCATAATAAGCTGAATGAAGTTCAAAAGATTAAAACTAGTGAAGAGGAGGCCAAAAAGTACAGAATACACGAGGCTATGTTTCGCAAAACCAGGAGAGGGTACGTTTCTATTTACTACGGGGATTTATTGGTGGCCCGCCGAACTTTGATTATTTTAATTTTGCAGGCTGGAATTTGGCGACTTTGAGGAGCGAGACACGGGAGACTTTGGTCTTGAAGAGCGAGAGTTCCCAGATGACACGGATTTGGAGACGCAAGAATAGGTGAAGCTTGGAACCTTCGAGAATGGAGGTTTTGCCGTGATCATCACCCCGCGTGAAGAGGGCGATGTTGTCAATGCATCTACACTAGAGCTCTCCTATGCTACAAAAGAAATTCCGAGATCAGCTAGAATTAATTTGACTGCATTCTTATTCGTCGAGTGCTCGCCGGTTGATGTTGATTGGCCTTTAGTACATCTTGAAACTCTCCTCTTGAGCGTTCACTCATGCCACTGATTTCAACATTCCGCCTTATAAACGCACTGCAAACAGCGATTTTCAGATAAAAACAAGTTTCATTTTATCAACCATATCACAAAGACAGCAACTGCCCGTTACGTGTTATGTTCATGACCGGTTTGTGCGATTTGTTGTCCTTCCGTTTTCCTGTGGAATGGCAGGGATCCCGAGTGTAGAGATCCACCATCGAGCGACGAGACACATGTGAACGGTTGGCTGCCCGGTGCAGGCTTGTGAACATGTCATGAGCCATGTGCGATCACAAACACGCTTGGGTGCGCTACCACCACTAGGCCTCTCGGTTACCCGCCGGATACGGGTGGGACGTAAACGCGCACATAGAGCTCTGGTTCGTCATCGAATGAGCGCGAGTAAAGTTGGTCGAGGTCCATCTCGCGGAGCCTAGGTGTGGGAGGCAATCCCACAATCAGTACTACTCAGGCTCGTAAAGTAGAACCAGCATGCGACTATGCTCCAAACTCCAAACCTCTCTGATGCAATGAGCGTCTCATCTTCATCGTCTGTGGTGAATTCTCCTTGATGCTGATGTGTTTCCACCAGCGCAATTGGGACGCATCCTATCCTTTGACAGGCACTGCATAAATACCATCGATTTGCCCCCAATGTTCCCTAGTGCACGCTCAAGAATGGCGCTTCAAGAAGGGTTTTTACCAGCGAATCAAAAGGCAAAGTCGAAGACCATGTCAAGAATCCTGGCAAACCGTATCATGGGGAGTCGCCTTTTCGTACTAAGCCGTCTGAAGGTCAAAAGGTTGTAGTTAGTGAAGCGGAAGCCAAAGGGTACGTTGAGTAGCACGTGAGCATAGATTGACAGTGCATTAATTTATTCACAGAATACATGAGGCTATGATGCGCAAATTCAGGAGAGAGTACGTTTTTATTTACTACAGAGATTTATTGGCAGCTCGCTGAGTGTTGATTATTTTAATTTTGCAGACTGTAATTTGACTACTATGAGAAGCGGGACATGGGAGACTTGGGAGACATGGATTTGGAGACGCGAGACTTCTGGGAGTTGGACGAACTTGACTAGACTAGCTCCCTCGATGGTACATTGTGGTGCTCGAACTTGCACGCCCAAACATTTGTGGCTAGCAACCCTTTAGCAAAAGTCAAATAGTACCTGAATCCGGTTTCCAGCTATCAGGGCGCTTGGGTCACTTAGTTCATCAACAAAATGTCGGTTACCTACTAAGTGCTATAGTGACGTGCTGAACACCCAACAATGACGCCTAGAACCTCTACAAGGCTGATGCCCTGCACCTTGTGAATGCACCGCGAACATGGTGATTCATATAAAAACATTTTCGTTTCCTTGGTATGCTAATTGTAATCAGCGGCAACCAACTACAACACGTATTGCCAGTCATCGAATGCCCTACGGGACCTTCCACTTTGTCCAGAACCTCCTTGTCCACCTTGTCCACCCTGGTTAAAGGTGGCTTTTTCCCCTCGCATCGGGCGCAGATTCGGGTACCAGACCGCTAGTGGGGGTGGCGCCTCGCCTGGTGGGAATCGTAATATGACTACATCTAAATCAGCCTCTTTATCAGCGTCGACAAGTTCTCTGATTGGTGCATGCGGTCCTGCTAGCTTGTCGTTGGGGCCTTCGCCCTTGCGCCTGCGCTTGGACTGGTTGTGACCACGAGCATAGAGATCTACCGCCGAGAGACGAGACCTGGTAGATCCGTTTGGCTTACCGCCCGATGTAGGCTTGGGTGCTAAGATCAAAGGCCTTGTATTACCGCTACTACCGCTACTACCGCTAGGCATCTCCGCTACACCGCCGGATACGGGTGGGACGTAAATGCGCGAATAGAGCCCTGGCTCGTCGTCAAATGAGCGCGAATAAAGTTCGCCAAGGCCCATCTTGCGGACATCGGGATCCTCATAACGAGCGACGAGGTCGGGAGGCGTGTTCTGCTTTGTGACGGGTATGGCGCTACTGAGTCCTGCAAGGACGAGGGCGGTGGTAACAGCGGTGATGGAGAGACGCATAATTCAATGTGCAAGGCGAGGCAGGTGTAATGGAACGGAAAACTTGTTGTATGAGCTGCGTAAATAAACATGTGTTAGTTGTCACATTTACTGTTGGTAGTGAGAGAGAGTGATTTACTGGCCAGCACTGGGGATAACCCAGACGCTATGGAAGCGCTTTTATAGGTTCACTGCGTCTGGTGAAACGTGTTATAGAAGAGCATGCATGTGGAGAAATTGTTTAGCGAGCATTGCAAAATGGTGAAGTGCTTAGGCACCTTTGCTTCCGCTTGTACAACGTCTTAAGTATTAAGTAGTGCTCATACAGTTCAGTAGCACTTGGCTCGAGTGTAATCTGAAATTAAGATGCTCCAGGCAGCTAGTAGTCACCGCTACTTTTGTACAGCAGCCAAATTGTCTGCTCAAAAAGAAAAAATAACTTCATCCTCAGTCTGAGTGGGTTCAGATATATGGATAATCACATTACCGCAGGAAGCCAAAGGACATACAAATACGAAGCACAGCCACAGCATAAGTGCTGTCGTGTCAATCATTTGCAATTGCGACCTTGATGGGCTCAATCAGACTCGACTTGCTCGTCTTCAGTGTAGCCTGGCTTCATGTCTTCCTTGCACCATACACCAAAGTAGAGGAGAGCTTCAATCTCCATGCAGCTCATGACGTCCTTATGTATGGGGTCAGACCCAATGGACTGACAAAATATGATCATTTAACTTTCCCAGGCGCTGTTCCGCGTACCTTTGTAGGTAGCGTGTTGCTGGCATGGATTTCAACGCCGGTCATAGCGCTGGCTAATACACTTGGCTTTGTGTCCTCCAAGTTTGACTTGCAACTCATCGGTGCGTGCTCATTCCTTGCTTGCGATATGCCACCTACCTTTAACATCATAGTAAGACTCGTACTTGCAAGTCTCAATGCTGTTGGGCTGTGTTATTTGAGACGAGCCATCTCAAGGCGTTTTAGCTTTCAGGCCAGCGTGTTCTTTGTCCTGTTGACATGTTCGCAGTTCCATCTTCCATTCTGGATGGGAAGGACACTTCCAAATATGTTCGCGCTTCTACCTGGTCAGCGATGTGTCAACTTCAATAGCACGTCATTTGCTGAAAACAGCATTCACAGTTAATATCTCAACTGCTTTGTTGGTTCGTCAGAATCCCATCGCGACAATACAGTTGAAACGGGCATATAAGATTGCGATTGCACTTTTGACTTTTGCTACCGTGGTATTTCGAGCAGAAATCGCGTTGCTTCTTGGCCCTTTGGTTGTACAAACCCTAATAACGCGCAAACTTTCCTTCTCAGAAATTGTGAGGGTTGGTCTGTTTGTTGGCTTCACGTCTATAGGTA
Organism: Amanita inopinata Kibby_2008; assembly: GCA_001691775.3. Lineage (NCBI taxonomy): Eukaryota > Fungi > Basidiomycota > Agaricomycetes > Agaricales > Amanitaceae > Amanita > Amanita inopinata. Next base: position 24,869 of record JNHW02000083.1, on the reverse strand, counting down.
TAGGACAACTGTGACTCCATTTCATTCCATTAACTATTTCCTCCCATCAAGCCCTGACAACACTCATCGATTCGTACTTTTGGAATGCATTTCCTCTGTGGCCGGAACTTCATGGGGTATATTTCAACGTTTATCAAGGCAAAAGTGCTGAATGGGGTGTATGTTACATGTTGATATCTCCTAATCACATTTGCCATTGCTCACATATTGCATACTAGACTTCTCCACCGCTCACCTACGTCAAAAACTACCTACCGAAGCTGTTGCTGGGATCACTTCCATTATCTCTCGTTGGCGCCGTCGTCGACAGCCGCATCCGCACACTTCTCTTTCCAAGTGTCGCATTCATTTCACTGATCAGTCGTCTTGGTCATAAAGAATGGCGTTTTATTATCTATGTTGTCCCTATATTCAATGTCGCTGCCGCTCGTGGTGCTCAATATCTGTACGTGTTACGTCATACCATACAAACTAGGAGCTATGCCACTGACTTTCTGGACAGTTGCACGCGCAGAACCGCTGTTGTAGGACGCGCATTCGTCCTCCTCACAACATCCCTGATTACAGCAAATGTTTTGGTAACTGTCGTATTGACCTTCGCCTCCTTGTGGAATTATCCAGGTGGAGAAGCTCTCGCTCTCTTACACAAGAGGTACCCTACTTCGTACAAACGTACGCGTTCTTATTGCATCTCCCAGTAGTTCGATCTAAATTGAAACTCTGCCAACAGCAACTCCACACGTCCACATCTCCAACCTAGCCGCCCAGACTGGCGCTTCCCTTTTCCTCCAGCTCAATTCACCGCCCTACCCACCTTATCTGCTGTCCACTAATAACTATGACCTTATTGCTAATCCATGGGTATACAACAAAACAGAACACCTAACCTCACGAGCCATCTCATCGTCCCACCAAATCACGCACCTCATATCCGAGAACGACCCGATTAACACAGATAGAGATGCGTTAACAAGCACGTTCACTCCGGTAGCGAGCATTTGGGGCTTTGATCGTTGGTCCGTCGATAAAGATGCCTTGGTGAATCGGAGAGGAGAGCTTATGAAGAGACCATGGGAGATAATAAACGTGGCTAGAATGAAAAAGTCGAAGAAGCTGTGGATTCTTGAGCGTACGGCGCCTTGATCTGTGCTGGCTTGTTTGCATTACAATGGACGGTTAATATAAGCCATTCTATAAACCGTTCTCCACCTCATAAACGCTACCAAGGAGTGTGGGAGAGCAACAACTTGGTACCCCCAGTAAAGTCTGCCTATCGCTTACTGTTTCTGTTCTCACTCGATCGTCGCAAGGGTAATATAGTCATCACCTCATAGCAACATCGCCCAGTGCTCAGAAAAACGGAAACGAATAAAATTGGCTTTGTCTCGTGTCAACGTTCAACACTTGTTGATGAGATAGCCCATACCACCTGGAAATTTGAACAGGCTCTTCTGATCTCATAAGATATCATTAACTGTCGAGTCTTTGCTTATGCCGAAGGAATGAACTCTACGATTGGCGGCTGGCCGATTACGGATACCACATGTGGGTGGGAGGCAAGATGATTGATGATCGATGACGACGAGATCGGTGCTGACTTGGATAATAATACTTTAGTGCCGAATCACGCCATATGATGGGAGCTCATGGAAACTGGAAGGGCGATTTCCGTGTCACTCGACGAAGCGACGCAACGACGCAGCGGTTGGCTGTGTACAAGCAACAGAGCCAAGAATAAGCGCCGCCACTGCAACTCTCAAACATGATTTAAATTACCCAGGCCATGTCAACGAGTCCACCTATTCAAATGTCAAACATAGCGTGAAGGGAAACATAGTTAGACTATACGGGCTTTACAATGATAGATTAATTCATCGGACTACATAGCAATAGGAACAGTTGAGAGGTAAGTCACTTGTTGTATTTCTGTTGAAACACTTGAATGACTGTGTCAAAAAGTGGTCTCTCCAATTATACAACTTATAGTAACCTGCATCCTGAAGCAAAAAGAACTGTCAGACCGAAGAGTTAACTATATATGTTGTTGCAAAAGAATGATTGGAAACGTGCATCAAGTAAAGGCACCCTTCGCTTCCCGCATTCCATTCAACGGTAAAGTGATTGTTATCTGAACCCTTTCAGACTGAAACACAGTGATGAAATTCCTAATTGGCTGCCGATAAAGAGTAGCGCCTGGTGAAGTGACCACAAGTCGAGATTACACTCGAGCTAAGTGCTATTGAACCGTATGAAGAACCCAGAAAAAGGCGCTACTCAGCAGGGGAGTGGATATATCGACCAGCTGAACGATCGTGCCGACAAACCTGTACTACGTAGTACGAGCGGAAGCAAAGGTGCAGGCTGGCACCTTAGGCCTTACTGCTTGTAATGCTCGCTAAACAATTTCTCCACATACTCTTCTATAACACGTTTCACCAGACGCAGTGAACCTATAAAAGCGCTTCCATAGCGTCTGGGTTATTCCCAGTGCTGGCCAGTAAGTCGCTCTCGCATACCAGCAGTAAATGTGACAACTAACACATGCTCACCTACGCAGCTCATACAACAAATTTTTTTCCATTCCACTACACCTACCTCATCTCCCGCGTTGAACATGCGTCTCTCTGTCGCCACTGTTACCACCGCCCTCGTCCTTGCAGGACTTAGCAGTGCTATACCCATCACGAAGCAGAACACGCCTGTCGACCTCGTCGCTCGTTATGAAGACCTTGATGTCCGCGAGATGGACTTTGACGAGCTTTACTCGCGCTCATTTGACGACGAGCCAGAGCTTTATTCCCGCAATCACATCCCGACCGCCGTATCCAGCGGTGTAACCAAGACGTCGCCTGGCGTTAATGTAGGACCTTCGATTTTAGTATTAAAGTCTAGGTCTCGTCACTCGGCGGTAGATCTCTACGCTCGTGGTCCCTGCCACTCCCAGCCCGATCTACCTGAACACAGAAGAGCAGGACCGGATGCACCAATCAAAAAACTCGTGGACACACGGCATGGGATATGTGATCAGACACTACACTATTCGGGCAACCATACGCAACCGACGCAAGGGGGGAACACCTCTAACCGGGGTGGACAAGGTGGACAGGGTAGTTCTGGACAAAGCAGAAGGTCCCGTAGGGCATTCGATGACTGGGAATAAGTGTTGTAGTCAGTGGTTACCGCTGATTACAATTAGCAATCGGAACAGTTGAGGGGTAAGTCACTTGTCGTATTTCTGTTGAAACACTCAAACGGTGATCTCTCCAATCATACATCTTATAACCTGCACCTTGAAGCAGTTAGAACTGTCAGACTGAAGAGTTAACCATATATGTTGTTGCAAAAGAATGATTTGAAAAGTGCATCAAATGATGGCATAAATATAGAGACTGGATTCTTGCTAGGATGTAATTTAGTATTCCATTGTTCATGACAGTGATGCGTCACCAGCCGAAATGATCAGAATCTAAGAATGTCAGATCGTGAAACAAATGTGAATGTTATGGAAATGTAGAGCGCTTCTGACGATGGAGCGAATGAATTCCATGTCAACTCCCGAGGAACGGCGCAACGAATGAGGTTTGTGAATGGCTCGAAAATAGGTGACCTGGTTCGCTTGCTGCAACAGCATGATAGTGCACACCGAACGCCTTCGTGGCTCGGTTTCAACGGAGAAGAGGAAACCAACCACCGAGCGAATGAACTTGCAATTACATTCTAGGCGCCGGCAAAGACAAAGATGCAGGTTTACTTTGATTTCGGTGGTCTTTGACCAAAAATCCCCGTTCCCACCCGTACCACGTCGCTGCCGGCCTTGATGGCAGCTTCAAAATCACCCGACATGCCCATGCTCAGGATCAAGCGGCCATCTTCTTCCCTGCCCCACTGTATTGAATTAGAAGATTGGCCAAGCTCTTTGGATAGCCACTCCTGGAGAGCGTCTCTGGTCTCCTTTAGGCGCTCAAAGTCATCATTCTGTCCTTCACCGCTGGCAGCGCCCAGGGATTGTTCAATGGCGCCTATTGTCATTAGGCCTTCAAGACGTAGGCGCGGACATTCGGTTACGATGTGTTTCGCCAGTTGAACGAGTTCCGAGTCATTGTTGGCGTTGGTGCTCGTTGGTGTGGTTGAACGCGAAAGTAGGGGAAGCCCGGATTTAGAGTCCTCTCCGGAAGTGTTGATTTGAATGAACACGCGGAGGGGAGCATCGCGTTCTGAAGGGAGGGACTTGTTAAGCGCAGATGCAGCTTTGACGGATGTGAGGGTTTGGATGGCATAAAGGTTGGGTATCGCTGAATGGGTTGAATCAGTTAAACGAGGCGAATAGACATGTAATGGCGTACATGCAAGAATTTTCGCCTTGTTCGATTGTAGTGTACCAATGAAGTGCCATCGTATATCCCGAGGAAGCTATAGAGTAAGGCAAGAATCAGTTTTTAAAAAAATGCGGCATTTAGACATGATTCACGACATACCGCTTGTGCCTTGTCGACCAGCTCATGGACATAGTTCTCTCCAAAATCTAGCTGGCTCCCTGACTCATAGCACGCAGATATATCCGATATAGGCTTATATTTCGATACAGCCACTAACATCGGCTGCGTCTGCACGGGTTGAGAGGACCCAACAGATGAGCAAGCCATTTGAACCCGATGGCGAACATCCGTAAGCGATTCCAGCAGTTCCTCCTCACGTTCTGGAGTCGCCTTCGACGCTGCCGTTTCTGACATTCGTGGTAAGCGATTATGCTTGTACCTCCGGAATGTTGAATGTACGACAAATCGCGATAGTATGGATCCTTGCATTTGGCAGAGAAATGATTTTGGTCGGGCCGACAATCACTTGGAAAAAGTGATATGGATGTCAAAACCAGTTTTCGCTCGTCGGCCGACTAGCTCAGTTGGTTAGAGCGTCGTGCTAATAACGCGAAGGTCTTGGGTTCGATCCCCACGTTGGCCATAACTCTTTTTTTTGTTATTTTCCCCCTGCATTGCTCTCTTTGATACCCATCTGCACCTTTCTACACTGGCGGGATGAGAGGACGATAAAAGCCGTTTCTGAAGCTGCGGGCACACACTAGTCACAAATGCAACGCGATCGGTCACAAGTAAATTATAACGTGACACGCTCGTTTTCAGCAGCATCAGCCATGACTGTTCCCCAAACTCCTACTCGCCGTTCCAAACGTTTCCAACCACTTGCCACACCCTCAGCAGAGCAGCGAAAATCATTAGGTTGTACATGGAATGGAGATCCTATCTATACCCGACCAACTGAGCTGGACTACGATGTATTACCCGATGAGAAGGACCAGTATAACGGGGACGGGGAATACGAGACGTTGTTCTATGAGAGTTTTATATCAAAGTGTAAGAAAGCGAGAGCATTTCGCACTGTAAAAAACGCGCATACAGCTGCCAAGGAGATATCTGCAGGCGCGATGCAAACCTTCCACATGGGAGACACAGTCATGGTAGAAACGGACACATTATACAGGTTCCGTAGGCCGCCCAGTATAGCCGTCATCGTCTCCATGTTTGAAACAAGAGAAAAAACCGCTGGGGCAGACCGCGGGAAAAGCAACAAGATGAGGATCCGTATACATTGGTTTTTGCGTCCTTCGGAGTTGGCGAGCATACGCGCTAAACGCGAATATTTATCTGTGAGCGTGGATCCAATATAGAAGAATTACCCGCAATTGATTACTATATGCGCATCTAGAGTGAAATATTCTATTCTTTATCTTCGACGGAAGTCTTATTTCCTGAAGTTATCATTGCCCATTGCAGCGTGACAAGTATAACCCCGTCCTTGAAGACGAAAAAAGGAACTGTGAAGAAGCCACCCCAACGGAGTAAAAAAACTCGAAGTCTCAAAACCCTCTTCAGTGAGGACGAATCTGATCCAGGAACTGAAGTTGAGGAGAAGAGCGGAGGCATCGAACCATTTTACTGTCACATCGCCGTCAACTCTATGCGTGGATTATTCTATGAGCTCAACTGGGAACAGCACCATAGAAAAGCTCTGCATGCTAGCACTATTATTCCTTCAACAATGGACACGCACTGGGGCACCGGAAGCGACTGGGATGCTGTAGCTCAAATATCGAATAAGAGGGCTACGCTTAAAGCGATGCAGGGACGAAATAAGACAGCTGTCAAGTTGGCCGACGTGGCATCCGAATCAGACGATGGAGGAACCGGCGACGAATATCATGCCTCTGATGCTCAGGGTGAAGATACGGCTGATGAAGATGAACTCCTCCTTGTCGGTGCAGCAGAAGGCGATGCCTCTGGAGAAGATATAGCTGACGATGAGCCAGAAGCCGAGCCGCAAACACCATCTAAAAAGAAACGGCGGCGTGGCTGTGCGACCACCACTCCCAGGAAAGCGCGTCGGACGCTCGTTCATCCAACCCCTCATTCAAGGAGAGTTCTCATGGCTCAAGGGTCCCCACGAAAAGGAAAACTTAAAATACCTGCCCAACCACTAACTTATGTTTCTTACGACCTTTCTCATCTCCCGAAAGATCCATGGCTACGCGCCATGCATGTTCTACACGTAGGAAGTCGCCCAGACGCACTGCCGTGTAGAGACGAAGAGTTTCGACGCGTGTTGAGGTGTGTAGGCGAGCTATTAGCAGAGGGAAGCGGAGGCTGTATTTGTAAGCTGCGTTTGCTCTTTTCTCAACCCTACAATGATTCCGGTTCTGTGTTCTACTTTCGAAAGACATATCCGGCGTTCCTGGAACCGGTAAAACGGCAACTATTCACGCTGTAATAAGAGAGCTCAAGAGAATGGCAGTAAACAACGTGCACGATTCTTATTTCCTTATTTGTGGACTTATTGCTAACGTTCTTTATGTGGATGTAGGAAATTAATCCATTTACATACGTTGAAATAAATGGCCTGAGGGTTCCTGAACCTTCAGCCGCCTATAACCTACTGTGGGAGGGCGTTTCAGGCCGTGATACCGCGAAGGATGGCCATCTCCGGATCAGTGCTAAGGATAGTCTGAAGGCGTTGACGCGTCATTTTAACGGGGGCGGTGGACGAGGAAGAGGACCCGGGGGGCATGCGTGGTATGTTGTGGAACGATGCAATGGACTCATTCCATTTCTGACAGCGACCCCTCACAGCGTTGTTCTCATGGACGAACTCGACCAGCTTGTCACAGCGAAGCAGGACGTCATTTACAACTTTTTTAATTGGCCGACACTTGTCGGAAGCAAACTTGTTGTAATCGCGGTGGCGAACACTATGGATCTCCCAGAAAGGGTTATGACAGGTCGTGTACGGAGTCGACTGGGTCGGTAATCTGGCTTCTTAGGAGCCGATGACAATGCTGACTTTAATCTAGGCATGATTCGCATCAATTTCCAACCATATACAACACAGCAGCTTGAGCAGATTGTCAAGTCGAGGTTGGCGAGCGCGAGGGAGGGCCTGGAGAACGGGAATGACAAGGATGTCATTGCGCCTGATGGTATCAAGTTTGCCGCGATGAAAGTCAGTAGCATTAGTGGGGACGCAAGGCGCGTTCTCGACATCTGCAGGTCTGTCTTGGTTATTCCCGTCTTGAGACCTTCGTGATAACTTTCGTTACGCAGACGAACAGTGGAGCTCGTTCAGTCAGCCCGTAAAACTGCGCGTACAGCGGATGTGAAAGAGGTTATTCAAGCAATGCAGAATAGCCCTACGGCAGCTTACCTACGGGACTGCAGTTTTCATGAACGGTTAATGCTGGCTTCATTGGTCAAGTGTATAAAACGAGAGGGGGTGGATGAAATCAAGTGGAGGGAGGTCTGTATACATCTCTACCATTGGAGGGTGTGATCTGACGGTTGTTCAAGATCCAAAATCAACATTTAATTTACATGAACGTTCTCCCCTCCGAATCGGATTCATTGCGGAAGCCGACGATCAGTGAGCTGACTATGGTTTTGGATTCTCTCGTCGCGACACGCGCGATGTTGGTCGAGGACGGCCCGGCAGTCGACCGCAAGCCGGATGGAGAAAGAAGGGTCCTGCTGAACCTAGAGCAAGCTGAGGTGGAGAGAGTGCTCGGCGAGATGGGTGGAACGGCGTGGAAGAGTGTGTTGAATTCGTAATTTTGGTCGGCGACTGCTTCGACGTCTGGATTTCGTTTGTGTTTTTCTTTGGTATCACAGGATTATCGTATTCTCATGGACACGGTGTTTTGCCTGATTTTGAAGGCGACGTGTGGCCTCTGAATCAGACTGGAGGCTTAATTGACAGGACCAAGCAAAGCACGGAGTATTAATCTATGTGTAAGGAGCATTGAAGTCCCGTGTACGATATCTGCAAACAGAACGATATTTGGCCTTTCCAGGCTATGCATCAATCTAGATCTTTCGCGGGTCACAAAGTACGCGGTGTTTCATGCCTTACATGCGCGTTATGAGATATCATACTTGTATTATACATTAAAGCCCTCTCTGCATTCCTTGTACGAAACCGTGACGGAACGGCACCATCGATATCGCAAAATTTCATCATCATGCTGGTCATACGTGATGCATGACGTACCCCATTACTGAATCATGCATATGGCCATGTAGCGTTACCGTGTCCGACTTGACCGTTCTGGCCAAGTTTCGTTTTTTGTACCGAGGATATATCTTTATTTATGAGGGTACTTTGACAATAGGGCATATCATTATATCCTCTTTTCTTTTCTTTTTTTGTTTTGTCTTTTGTTTCGTACCAAATGCAAAATCAGCACGCCGAAAACTACACATGACCTAGCATCAAGCTAGATACTGTAGGTAACGCCTACTGTCAGTGGAGGCTGGTATGCACACAGACAGACAGACAGACAGACGCATGGTACAATAAACTCGGACGCAGTCATCCAGTGGCCAGCCTGCTTGCGTGTCCTGTCCTGCATGGACCTTGAACCGCTGAGACGGCACGTTGCCGCATGGCCTACGGTAGTGCTGGTTTTCGGATTTTCATTTGTGGTCAAGGTCTTGCCGTTGGTCGTCATGTACATCGGAAGGGTGTCCAATTATAATCAACCAGCACTCGGATGGGGCATTGAAGAAACACATGAAACGGCGGTTGAACGTTGAACGATGACACGCTATGACCATGACCATGAACCACGATCCACGGCCATTTTCCCAATTCTAAGAATAATAATCGCATGCGAGTCGTCGGCACCTCGATTCGCCAAAATAAACGCAGATCCACATGAATTAAAAATCACTCTGGAATTACAATAAGGAGGCGGGAATAGAACACCACTTGCCATGAGTCCGCACTCACCCATGCCCAACAGTATACAGTACCAAGTACCAGTACAGTATGAATTGCCACTCCGGGATGCAGTGCCGTAAGCTTGACGCCGAAGGTTGGGTGTGTGTGTGTAAGTTATGGGATTGCGCCAGATGGGCGGTTGGAGCCGGCGACCTCGCATGAGCCTTTGGGGATGTTGTGACTGACTGGTTCAGCGGTAGAAGGGTGGCCCGATTGTGCACGGTTTACCCGCCGGCGAATTGACGGTGGTGCGGTGTTCCATTACTTGCGGAGGGGAGGGGGAGAAGTCGGGTTTAATGCATTATGCGTTGACAAGGTGTAGTCAAGGGTGCAGTACGTATTGGAATCAGCAGGTCTAGCCAGTTGATGCGCTCTCATGAGTGCGTGGAGGATTTGGGTCAAGCTTTAACCAAGCTTTAACGATATCACTATTGTGTGGGGTGGGGATGTAAATTTGTATCGGTTTCAATAAGAAGCAGCTCGAGTTTGGGCTGCGCATGGGTGAGAGGCTTGACAATTATATAGAGGGTGGGACACGACGTAGAGTCATGAATTGATGTCATAACGGCAAGAGACGTCATTGTCGGCAACAGCGTTGAAGCGTCGGAGAAGGGAGGCAGCGATGACCTGTAGCTTGGCCGATTTCCTGGTCACTGTCGAATACAGTACAGTGGACAAGTAAAAAAAAAATAACTGTTCAGATGACGGAATCTATTTCAGGTAATTCTTGTGGTAAGGTCTCATGCCACGAGGAAATCCGACAGCGCCCTTTGACATTCATCTCCGGTGCTGGAAGGAACGAGACGGTTCGGCGCGCATGCCAAGAGCGGTGTTGTCCGTACGCCCAAATGTCTGTGGCAAAACAAGATGGCATCAATTTTGGTATTACGCGGATCCATAGTTAAACGGTTTATAGACCGTTATTCTTGGACCAATGTTTTGTTTCCAAAAGAACATTACCGTATATCGTGAGTGTATGGGTGTGTGAAAAAGATTATGACAGCCAATCTGAATGAGATTGAACTGTGAAGGCGGAATGAATTGTATGACATCTCGATTCACCGACGTGACAGGAACAGGTTCTCACTCCACATACGTTTTCTCGCGATTTATCTATTCTCGCTTGGTGCCTGAATGAACGTTTAGCATTTTTTTTGGTTTTATGGATCAAAAATTACATTTATGAGGTCGTTCATAACGGCGTTATGCCAGTCCCGATTACCATTCGTCGTATAGCGCACGTTAACTCTGAGCCTTTTTTTTTTTTTGTCTTTTCAGCCTGGATTAGGGTTTCATCGTTGGATAAGCCGCTGGCGATGTGAAAACCTGAGGGCGCTAAGGTGGAACGTGATCAAGCAAATACATTTGTTTCCATTGAGCTGCGAGAAAGCAACGGCCATGAAGAAATGATCGATTATTTCGGTTCCTGTCTCATCTGAGGCCACCCTGGAACACGTGAGGTTAGCGAGATTGGGGAAACTGGGCTTTTTCCTTCAGTGCGGGGCAGTGCGTGGGGTACATGACGTGTTTTTAATAAGAGACTGGGCCAAGTCCATTGCGGTGTGGGCTATTCGTCCATTCCTGTGGTGTATTATGTTTTGAGCACTGTTTTGGCCAGCTTACCTACCTAATGTGACTAGGCGTTTATGCTTTGATGCACTATACGCTGATGTCAGGTTGAACTTGTTGTGGCAGGAGCAATGGGTTACCATAGCGTTTAGTGACAAATACTGTATACGGCAACGGATGGACTAGATCGCTTGAGTGACCCGGAAATGAAATGGGAACCTTGGGGCAACTGGTGACAAGGTTTGTGTAAAAAAAAACATGAACCGGACCATGAGGACGTCAGCTGGTTCGACGAATGGATCAGTTGTGGATCCAAAGAAGGGACGACTGACGGGCTCCCTGGTCGGGAAACGCATATGATTACCTTGCCAGCAGAAGCAGCTGTTAATTATTGAGGCCGTGAACATGCCACGTTTTACGGGCTCTCTGGAGAGATGTTAATCCAGAGACGGGTGCGGGTGATGCTACAGCTACAGAGATACGGCTCTTTCTCCAAAAGTACAGATTCAAATGTATTGCCAGCTCATGGACGAGCACTGGGCCCGATGGCGAGCTGAAGGGGTGGCCGACGCGGGGTGAGCGAGCAGCGGGTCATCTGACCGGCTATATATTACATAATCAGTCACCAGGTGATGGGTGACTTCGGGCCGATTTGTTTTTATTTTGTTAGCTCTGTTTTTCCTTTTGCCTCAAGCGTCTCTCCGTTCGTTTCACAACTCTTTCCAGCCGCTGTCTGCATCCTCCCTCGACGTCGCACACGACGACGCCGAGCTCAGCCCTGGATTCAGCACCACGCAGCCGCTCAGTCTTCACTAAGAAGGCTCGCGTTGCCTTGCTCCCCGTGTTGGTCTGTTTCATCTTGGCATAATCAGACTCACTTTTGGCCTCAACTCACGGCGACACCGGACCTGCCTTGTGTCTTTCCCTCTTGTCTTGTTCTGGAGCACAGTCACTGGGCCCAATAGTCTTACCCCGTGGTAATAACCTTTCTTGTCCTCCAACCACCATGTTGGCCGCGCTTCCTGCTCCAGTCCTCTCTGTTACTGCAGACGCAGTCAGAGACCTCGATGGCCAGGATGCCCTCTCTGGTCTATGGACGCGTAAGTCACCGCCCGTTTCACTTGACCTTGGTTCTCAACGGTCTAAATCTGTCATCCCTGCTGCATCGCCTTAGTGTTTACCAAATGTAAAGAGTCTATCCAGGATGGTCGCAGACTCGAAAACATCTCTTGGCGGTTATGGTATCGCGAGATGATGGCCATGTCTATTGAACGGGATGAATGTCTATTCGATGAAAAGTCTGAAAATGGTCATATCGATGGTAACACTGAGAACGATAATGTCTATCGACCACCTACACCCGATGACGCCACTCAGCAAGTACCTTTTCAACACGCCACCTCCGGACCAACGTTACTCATGCCTGGTCAGTACTCTCTCTCTCACGCGATGTTCTATCATAGAGTTTCCCTTTGGCTCATTGCTGTTTGTTGTGCTGACAATGTTGTCTGATAATGCTAGATCATTTGCCACCGTCACTTTTTCAAAGTCCTTCGTTTCGCCCAGTCCCGCCTCGCAGGTTGTCGTCTGCCTCCTCGAGAAAAGCCAAGTCTGCCGGCGTTGGGGTGGGCAAAATTATTTGTGATTTGCTTCCACAATCTTTGCCACCTCCGGAGCTGTTGCGGCGTCGAACCCTCACCTCATTGTACACAGGGTTTGCACAGCCATCACAGCTTGCGTCGATGCCTTGCGCAGATACTCACCCCCCGAGATGTGATCTGCCGATGTCAGATGATGCCGCAACAGCTGGATCACTCCCTACCCCGGCTACAGAGGGAGTTGAACCGCGACCTCTACCTTACGTCCCAGCGTCGGATGAAAGCTTGCAGCAGGAACAAACGTCAATGCCTTCGCTTGAATTAACCTCGAGACAGCAAGCTTTGGATCCGTCAGCTTCGGGAGTACCTGCATTAACAGTCATTGACGCTTCTAGCCCATCCATCTCGCTGATCTCCGGTTCGGACACTACCCACACATCTCCAGTCTCGTCTATGCGGGAAGGCCCAAGCGCTTCTCGTCTGACACTGCCACCCCCGCGCTTGATCGTGGTAAAGCCCACTCCGAATCCAACCCCACACCCTACGCCACCCGCGACCCCTGTCCTCCTCTCAGCGACGTTGCAGCCCATCGCAACTCCCGGCCTTCAGATCCAGGCTTCATCCGGTAATCACCTTCTGCCACCTCATTTGTACCACGTGATGCCCGTAATATCTTCCGCTTCAGCTGGACCGGGTATGGACCAAGGACGTGCGATTCAGATTGATATTGATCCACTCGCCACTGCTCTTGACGCTTCACGTGAGAACCCTGAAATGCCAGCAGTCATGTCCGATACTCCGCGGATTCCTCATGATGATGTTCGCGTCCCTCCTTCACCTGCTTTGACAGAGGACAATGTGACGTGCGCTGATATGGAGACGCAGAATATGGAGCAGCCTTGCCAACTGCATCATGATATACTAGATCGTTCGCTGGGTGCTCAGGTGAAGGTGGCAGATCAAACACCCAAGCCTTCTGGTTTCTTGAGGATGATGCCATCTTCTCCATCTACCATCTCCCATATATTCGGAGAAACTTTGGCAGTGACAAGTAAGTCCGGACATGAGCGCAGTATGTCAAAGTCATCGTCAGTGTCTTCGCCTGGCGACGACGCTGGCAGGGGCAGCCTCCCAAACACATCCCCATCAGGGAAATCTGAACAAAAGAATGGCTCACCTCGGCCTGGCGCCGAGCTTGTGCGGCGAGGGAGTGGTAGAGGAACAAGGCCTTCAAAGAAAGTCTTGCGAGAGAACAGTGCGGGTAATGTCGTCACGATATCTTCGGCTGGAGCTGCTACTGCCCAGAACAGGAGTAAAAGCCAAAGCCGAAGTCGTAGCCGGGACGGCCGAGGTGGAAGTGGACCTGCGGGCGCAGGACTTGGATTGGGCGCTGGGGGATTGGTAATGACGAGGGCAGCTTCGAACAACAGCGCAGTGAGAACTAAGCATGGAGGAAAGGTCGTGGGCGGATCAAGAGTGTGTGTCAGACTTGGTGCACGTAAGGCTGTGGATAGGGAGAGAGAAAGGTCGAAAGAGAAGAAGGAGAAGGAGGAAGACCAGGACAAGGATGGCTTAAAGCATCCAACGTTCAACATTGGGTCCAACTCGGATGAAGGAAGCGGAGTGGGATCGAAGAGCACTGGGAGCGGGTCTGAAATATCAGGCGGGGTTGTCCCTGAAGCGAAAATTGATGAGCATCGGAAAAAGAGCAAGTTAGGAGAGGGGCTGAAGCGGGAGAAGAAGGAAAAAGAGCTGGTTGAAAAGGTGAAGGCGGTTGATCAACAGCGAATTGCAAAGGTGCAGGAGGTGCTGGAAGAGAAGATGATTTTGGGGGCGCAGGCAATGCTCGAGGCGCTTTTGCCGCAGCAGCAGCGTCGAATCGTGCTCGCGACGAGTGAGTCGGATGAATATGAGACGGAGACAGACGAAGGCTCGTGGTCTAGTGAGGAGATGAGTGCTGATGAGGCCGAGCCTGTGAAGTCGGGCGGCAGTGGTGTGCCTCCTGTCAAGGTAACGGCTCTCAATGTTGTCTTCGGAGAAAAACAATATCTCATTTGTAAGGAGCAGGAGCAGCAACAATCGCGACCGCGACCGCAGCCACAACCTCAGCAACCACACGTGTCAGCGAATAATGCTCGAGTAGTGGATGATGCAGTGCGGTACAGGCAACTACCTACAAACCCGCAGCCGCCTCAAAACGACAAACAAAGTCAGGCATCTCGTAATATTAGGCGTCAGCAAATTATAAACCAAGCCAGAGCGCATGCACAGTCAATCGAGCAAGCCGCGCTGGAGGCACAACGGCAAAGAGAAATGTTTGCCAAGATTCCGACGCTGCAAAACCTCCGCGAGGGCGTACGAACACGGAGTGTTGGTCTCTTGACTCAATTGATGAATCCCGATCCCCAGATTTTCCCTCCTAACCACCCGTACAGACGTGGCTTCAGTTCCGGCGAAATCAGGGGAGGCCAAGGTCAGGGGAAGACTCGACCTAGACCCCCCGCGGGACTGGCGATGACGGGAATGGCGAGACCGGCATCACCGAAGCAACAGAAGATGCAGCAACAGGAGCAACCGCTTCCACAGCAACGGCAGGGGCAAGGAGTGTCGGAGACTACTCTTGCGCCTCCTGTTGCTGCCCCTGCGGAAGTTAGGAGGCAAATCTCTGCTCCCCAACAGCAGCAATATGGAGTGGTCCCAGGTTTGATGCTGGCGCCGGGACTCAAGCCGAGTAAGAGCGCGGCTGCGGTACCTGTTGCATCACAGGTGTTGGTAGCTAGCTTACCTCCGAACGGTGGCAGTGAAAATGGTGTATTGGAATCACGGGCTAGTGTCAAGCCGGGCATGGTCCCACGTATTCCGGAGAGTGGTGAAAGGCCTCCTGGAGGGTATAGGCCTCGTGGTAGGCCGGAGGATGAGGAGTTGGAGGATGAGAGTGGAAGTGAGGAGGAGGAAGGTCTGCAGGTGTCGAAGAGCGTGGCGCAGGAGAAGCTGAGGGCGCTCGCGGAACGTCGCGGTATCCGTCCGAATCGTCGTGCGTCGGCTGATTATGCGCATGAGAACGCGAATGAGATTCCGGTTTGGGCTCAAGAGCCGGAACAACAGCCATCTCAACAGCAACACAAACAGTGGCAGCAGCAGCGGATGCCGATACCGATGCCAGCTGTGCCAATTCGAACGCATTCGACACCTGCGCCGGTTCCTCAAGCTTTGGCACATCCTTACAACCTTCCTCTGGCTGCGCTGCCGACGACACCTCGGACGACGAGAAGACACATGTTGCAGACTGAGATGTCGGAAAGTTTGAGGCGTAATCTGTTGTGGGAACGGCAGGTGAGCAAGAATACGATTGTGGGGTTCCGGCGAGCGGCGAGCAGTAGCGGTGCGAAGGGAAACGGGTTGAGGACGAATGATCCTGTGCCGGCCCTACCGAATGTTGTGCGTCTCAGTGCAAAAGGTTCTACCAGCAATGGAAATGCGGCGAATGGTACTGGGCAGGCAGGTGAGGCTCAGATTGATAAGGAAGAGATGAGGAGGCGAGCGGTGGCGAGGAATCGGAGTTGGGCGGTTGACTATCATTACGCTGGGTGGTGAGCAAGATGTCGGCGATTGACGTTCGAGAAGGCTTTTGGAGCGTGACGGTCTTCCCTCGAAAGCGTCAACTCA
The DNA here is from genome assembly GCA_001691775.3 of Amanita inopinata Kibby_2008. Taxonomy (NCBI): domain Eukaryota; kingdom Fungi; phylum Basidiomycota; class Agaricomycetes; order Agaricales; family Amanitaceae; genus Amanita; species Amanita inopinata. Next base: position 8,754 of record JNHW02000083.1, on the reverse strand, counting down.
TATTCAGTTTCTCTGCATCACCAACCACCACAACCATTACCATCATTAATCATTCATCAACGGTTTTGAATACCTCGCACAAGCATCATATCACCCATTTCTCATTTTTCATCTCCAACAAACTGGCATGCATAACGGGCAAAGGTGCTCGTGATTTCCTCATTCTTGTACTTGTTTTTTCTCTCCAATTTCCATGTGTTCTATTACTGTACATTCTTCTTTTTTTCTTATGACCCGTGACTCATCTCTTTTTGCATATCCACTGGACGAGCCGGGCGACGACGACTTTGAAAGCGGTGCGAGCGGACATCTCAAGGTCTCAGCTGTTGCCGAAATGTGGGGTTCGTCTCGACCGATCAAGCCAGTTTTCCGCCTCTTTTTTCCCGCAAATTCAACCGCGTTCTACGGTCCAACCACCACGCATACACGCGTACACGCGTACACCCTTGGTTTCCCTCTCGCTTTGGATCGATCGACCTTGCTATCCGGCACTCACCAATTCTCTCTCCTCTCTCTCCTGCTCGGTTGGTTGCGTTTCTTGTTGTCGCAACGCACCACTGTTACCAACCGTGTTCCCTCGCGATAAAGCTCCAAACCGCACCCGCTTCTTTTTACCAGCGTCGTCCCTCGGTTCTTCATGACCCTTTTTTTTTCTTCTCTTTTTTTCCGTCCACACGATTTGACCTTGTTTTGTACCATATATCCTACAAGTACATGAAAGGCAGACTGCATTTACTTGCACTCACGCATTCCTTTTGCAATAATCTCTTCCTTTTTTCTTTTTTCCTTTTTCCAACTATGTGAATTAGCCGCGTTTCCAGCTTTCCCGCTCGTACCTCTCTCTCTCTTTTCCTCTATCGTATCTTGTCCCATTGGTATATAACGTAAGTGATCGCAATAGTTGTGATGCGTCGTCATCCGCATGTAAATAGTGTACAGTAATCAGTCACTCTTGTTTGGTCATCGCATTTTTTTTTCTGAGCCTATCATAGCGGAATAATATTTTTCGGATGTTCCGGAAAAAAAAAACTTAACCGTGGCCAACGTGGGGATCGAACCCAAGACCTTCGCGTTATTAGCACGACGCTCTAACCAACTGAGCTAGTCGGCCTTGCCGGTGCCAATTTCTTGTCTTTTCTCGATGCCATTTCGCTTATAAATTCTTATGTCAATGCGAATTATGTAAAAACGTCGTTGCCATTATCAGTGTAGTGTACATATAGCGCTCTATGACAGGGCAAATACGATCTATGCGTGTATATCCCGATCAGCAACTAGTTTTACTAAACTTGAAGGAGATAGGCGTTTTCAGAAAAATCGTGCCACCACGGAACTGCCCTGCACTGTCTGAGACATGCGGGTATAGCACCATGGTACGCAAGGAAGCCGGACTTTGATCAATCTCACTTCCCGAGAGGTAGCCTTTGCATAAAGCACCACTCGTAAGCGTCATATGGCCCCGGCATTATTATCATCATATCCAATCTGCCCGCTCCAACGGGCGCAATATGCGACGTTAATGGACTAGTGGGAAAGTACTCACAATAAATAATACAGCATGGTGCATATTACGAGACGAGGAGTGTTCTGACGGCAATAGTTGACAGCAAGTTTAGACGAAATCTGGGTCATCCTGGTGGATGTAGTTTGTTAGGCACTGCCTTCTTCGTCCACGTCCTCGTCAGTGAATTCTTCGTTTCGATCAACACCAAGATGCCTGGTCAAACCTCGGCGCCTGGCCCAGGCACGACCATTGGTATATGGAGATATTCGAAGTGGAAGTATTAACGTCCAGTACGGGCTACCGTGCAAGATTATGCGAGGAGAGCAGGAGGAGGGTGGAAAATGCTTACTAGTCACCGTGAGGCCCGACATTGAAAAATAGCTCAAGATTTTTTCGCTTTCTAGATCACCGATAAGCACGTAATCTTAGGATACGTGAGTCACACGTACCCTAAATCATAGGAGTTGACAAATGTCATGCCCCTCACTTGGGCCTTTTTGCGGTATATCGGAAAATCTTGAGCTTCTACGCTTGTTTCGCCTTTGGCAACACCCAACAGGTGAAATGAGAGCATGATAATCACAGCAAGACAAAGCACGACGGAGAGCAGATACGTTAGAATGAACGCTGCAGGAGGCAAGAGATAGTTCCATGGCTACTAAATTGTGAGCATTCAGGTTGGTCGAAGAACAAGGCGCGCAGTTCACCACTAGGTATACGCCCAAGGCAACGAAAAAATGATAATAGCCAAGCAGGGTGTACGTGGCCGTCGACAAGACAAAGTAAAACCTACATGGCTGCTATGAATGTCAATGGTTCAAGTGACCTGCTCCAAATTGCACTTACATGAAGAGAACAAAGTGACGTTCGTTGTGAAGGCCTACACATTGGTTAATCCCTAATATGGATTAAAACAGCGTCCATTGTAACCTCAACTGTATACTCACACTAGTTGCGTGCTCAGGTTAATTTGTAAAAGGACAAGTACAATAGTTAGGCGACATACAGGGCAATGATGATCATATTTCAAGACACAGCGATTGCATATACGACAGTGGTGCGTCCTCTCATCATAAACTGTAAGAACGGCACAAGGTGGAGTTGATACTCGTAACACTTACTTCGGGTTTATCCCCACCACACTTTCTGCATCTTGAAACCAGCGCCTCCGTCACGTCGGTACTTTCCTTCCCCCCTTTACGCTGCGCCCATATCCAGCCTTTCTCAACCACTGACTGATGTCCACCGTCATGGTCGGTGAAACCGGGTGGGATAGTGCAGACCCAAAAATAATGCATATACAGATTCACGGCGATGAGAAGGCATATAGGCGTGCTGAGAAATGAAAAAGGAAGAGATGGCAGAATCACATCGACTATAGCAGGTTTAATGAGTTCTGGGTCGCTTCTTCGCGCATATAGTCCACGTACAGAAACAAACAGTGCCGACGGATATCAGAATGACCGCAAGACCGATGAAATATGGCCCCGCAGCGCCAGTAATGCGATCCGCCCACCGTTCGAGAGTCCTGAAGCAACGGAAGACGGTCCGTGCGCAAATCATGAAGGTTGTGGAAAACACGCGACGTCTGTCAGATTGTTGAATGACCACACGTGGGAATTCGGTTGGAACTCCGACTTTCCGTCCCGCCGTTTTTGAATTCGCACTTGGACATCGCCGGCGACGACGACGGGAGAGCGCTCGACGCTGCACCCAACGACAAACGCAAACTTGCAGTGTAGGCTGCCTGTGCATTTATGTTAACGATCTCAACACATACAAACCATTTCCCCGGCTCAATCACGACGACTACAGGATTATTCCCATCCAAGGATAGCATGCTCCCACATCAACAACCACAGCAGCCACAGTCCAAGCGGAAAGAAGGAGAGGATAATCCGTTACTTGGGGCAGCTAAACGCTCAAAGAAGGAGGTGAGTGCGTCTCTGTCGTCCTGCTCACTCTCTCACATATGAGTTCAGGGGAAAAACGCGTCGAATAAGCGTAAACGTACGTGTCTTCATGTCTCACTACGCCATAGAACGCGCTGTCAACCCCTTTTATTCCAATAGTGCTGGCAAACGTAGAAGCAACGCGTAGTGGCTTGTTGATCGTCCGTGAATCACCATCATCTTCACAACCTGAACCAACCAACCATGAACCACGTCCACCACTGCAACCCTCCTCGAGTCTACCGTTGAAACGAAATGGTTCGTCTGACCTGCGACCTCCTCCGTCGAAGAAACCGCGTGCCGGGTCTCAGCCTCCAATGCCATCCAGCGCTACCCACATATCCAGACCAACCTCCTCTCACCCAGCACCAACAGGCCAGTCACGCATGGAACGTCGGTATGGTTCGTTGCCGCCTGAAGATGGCAAACCAATAGCCCGCCAACGACCAGGTCCAAGAAATGGATATTCCTCCATAATCGAGGAAGAGGTGGACGCACAGATTGAGGACGATGTTCGCGCTATGGATGCAGAAGCCGATCACCTCCGTCGAAACTCGCGCGTTTATGTACCAGAACCTTCAACCCCATCCACACCAATAACTTTCCAGTCTGAGAAGGACAAATCAAAGGGGAAGTCAAAGACCAGAGCGAGTATGTTGGTTACTGATACGACCCTTGCCATCCCTTTGGATGAAACACCTCAAATTGTGCGCAACAAGCGGCTCAGGGAGGGTGCGATGAATGCCATTGCTGCGGCTAACAGCGATACCACTCTGAACGAAACCAGCCATCGTGGACGTGACCTAGAGCGCGAATCAAACACTGTCAACGGCCATCACAGAAGAAAAAGCTCTATAAGTGGCAGAGGAAAGCGAATAAGCATTTCCCTCGACACAGGCGTCATTCGTATGTCTTTTTCATTCTCCCGCTTTTTTCCTCTTCTTTTTTTGTTCAACGCGCAAATTTTTGGGAACTATTCGTCGTAGTCTCAAAATCTCACTTGTTGGGCATCTGTGTCAAATGTGCGTCCCTCGTTTACCGTGTCGTACGTTTGAACACATGGCCATTCAAGTGTATATATTTTCTTTCTATGCTACCCTTCTTCACCACCGGCATCAAATTCTAGTTTTCTCGCTAACTATCTCATCACTTAGCACAACCGCACAATTCGGTGTCTGAAACAAGCTTCTACAAGCACATCGATGCTGACCTTCCCGACTCGGAGCGCCTACGCCAACTTCTAATATGGTGTGCCTCACGCGCAGCGACCAAATATACTTCCGCACCATCAAAGCCCAACTCCAGCTCTTCAGCCAATGCAAAAGATAATCCAGGCAAGGGAGGCAACCCGCCACCCAATCTACCCCCTCTGTCCTCGCGCGCAACCCAGGTGTTAAAGGGTGTGCAGGAGAGTGTGATTCGGATGCTTGCTGAGCGGAGAATTGATTTGAGTATGTATGGGGATAATCAAGGGGAGACGAGTCGGAAAGGGCAAGAAAAGATGCAGCCGAATGAGCAGAACGTCACAAATCGAATGTGGGAGGTGCGGTATGCGGAAGAGATAAAACGGTGCGTGATGGCATTACTAGGAAAAGCTGTTCTGCCCACTTTAACATACAAATTGATATTGACATTCTGTGCTGCAGTGCTCGGGAAGAAGATGAAGCATGGAAACGTGTCTCGTATTACTACGACGCCTACATCAAGAGGCAAAAGGAGGCTCTCGACAAACGTACAGCCGCTACGGTACCTAACGAACCGCCGGAATCAAACCAAGCTGCTGCTGACGCACCTGGGGATGGCGCCCAGCCAGCGACGCCTTCAGCAAAAGGCAAAGGCAAGCAACGAGACCCTGGTGGTGACGACCCCTGGAACCTGGTTCGTGATCACGAGCTCCCAGAAGACATGCAACATGGTGCCCGAGTCGCAAGAACGCTGATGGCGTCCCTTCAGAAAAAACCGCCAAGTCAATCCCAAACGTCGCCGGCGTCACAAAAACGGCCTCGACGGAGCAGCTTTACGCCGTTGCCTCGACACACGCAACCAGATGGTGGATTAGATATCATTGGTGAATCGCTAGAAGGCGAGCTCCAAAGCCGACTGGATGACGTAGGGTTCAAACTGGATTTCCTTTTCGCTTTGGCGAGTGCTGCTCGTTCAACGGCGAACGTTGCAGAGGCGATGCTCAATCGACGGTTTGCGCTGCTGAACCAGAGCCTGATGTCACGGACAAATCTATCCCTGAGCACACTCGGCGCGGCTTCATCCTCCACTTCGGCACCCTCTGCTTCGTCAACTACAACAGACCCATCCAGAGTCGGCGGTATTCTCAAGAAATACGCCCCACGACAGCTTAGCTATCCTCCCGTCCTTCTCAACCCGAACGATGCCAACCCCGATTCTTCAGAGGGTGCTGGTCCCAGTCAGGCAGCCGCTGCTCCTGGAGGTATAGACCCCCAGGACCTCTTGCGCGCTTTATCTCGCGTGGATCGGTTGCGTCCGCCTGCTCTGGTAGGCGATGCAGCGAGGAGAGCGGTGAGGGAGGTCCAGCGGGTAGGTGAAAGCGGGGTGGGCGTGGTGGGCGAGAAACGGATAACGGGGGTAGTGGGGAACAACAATGTGCTGCAGACGCCGAGGAAGACACCGACGACGCCAAGACGCGGAGGTGAGAGGACACCGCGGAGGGAACGGACACCTGTGAGAGATCGGTAGGTTGGTTAGATGTGGAGCGTGTACAGTCTTTTTTTTTGCCCACTTTGTTCTTGACGTCCTATGGTTTTCATTGCTACATTTACTCTTCCTTCTATTGGGTTGCCTTATTCTTTCTTGATTTGTAGTTCTCTTTTGGTTTTGTGGATGTGAATATGTACTGATGTGGTTTATACCAAACCGTGTAGCCTCATACCTATCTTTATTTTGCATCAATGCATAACAATAATGCATTCGAGTGTTGAAGCGAGGCTCGATATTTTGTCGGTCCACTTGTCATGGTCCTAAAATGCAATCATTCATACACTCATGTTTGATAAGAAGGGATAGCATCCTGGTGCAATCTCTTCACTTCCTTACACTTACAAGTCGCACTCTGACTCGCAGGCAAGAGCAATTAAAGGTGTAGTCCATACCACACGCCCATTTTCCCATTGTTGTCAGCCGTAAAATACATTCATTATGGAACTAGATGCAGGCGATGCTCAGCGGCCTGTGCGTAGCCTCAAGTCTTGTGCCTTGCGTATTCCGGTTTGGTTATAGGAAGAATTATGTTGCTGCCGCAAGTTCCTTCAAAGAAATTCCAAACTATCGATGGCCATCGACACCGTGCTCACTTTTCTACCCGATTCATCAACTTCACAACAATTGGCATCATGTGGTGACACCCAGAAACGACGAAATATTGCGAACATGATTTGGAGCTGTGCGACGACCATTTTTCTATGTACTTGGGTTGCGTTGCATCCCGATGTCCCTCGTGATCTTTTTTAACCTTGGCAGAGTGCGCTGTGGCATCGCGTTCGCTACATGCTACTCGCATTGGCCGCACCAGAGTATATCCTTCTAACAGCTTTCAGTGATTGGACTGAGGCGAGCTTTGTGCTGACGCGGATTATTAGTGAGTACCAAAGTAAACGCCTCCATGGTACGTCACTCACACCAAACCTTTCTTGTCAATGTCAGAGCAATATCCCAACACTCACTGGACCGAGTCTCATGTATTGTTCGCACAGATGGGTGGATTTCAGCTCGTACATGGTCGCGATCGGAAGGAACGCCTTTACGAACTGCAGTGCTCACAATACATCCTAGGTGGCAAGATCGATATACCCGAAATCACAGGGGAGGAAATTAATGACAAAAGCAAAGGAGACGCCATCGCGAAATCTATTGTCCTCATTCAGACCACATGGTTCGTGGTGCAGGCGGTTCATCGYGYAAGCCAGCACCTTGTGGTGACGGAACTGGAGCTCACCACTCTGGCGCATACACTGCTTAACRTATTCATTTACTGGTGCTGGTGGCACAAACCGTTAAATGTTCAGTTTCCCATTGACATACACGCCAAACAAAAGGAGAAAAGCTCTGACAACGTGGTCGCGGACGAGACAGAGAACGACCCACCAGTAAATAATAATCAAAAAGACTCCGTTCATGCGAGTCACGCTCAGACGCACAAACCACCTTTTCGAGTGAGATTGGGCACATACATTGACCGTCGCTACACGGCTCATGGATGGGACCCTATCTATCTCGGTGTTATGATGGTCTTGAGTGCCCTGTTTGGTGCGGTGCCTAGCGTGGGATTCCCGTTTTCCTACGCATGCTGAAGCGGTCCTTTGGTGAGTCTCCTCTGTGATTGTTACCACGACCCCAAGTGTTGTGTTTTATCTCAGCATTGCGGCGCCGAAGTCCGCTGGCTCACTTGCAACGGCCTTCAACAATTATTCTATTGGGGTGTTCGTACTTGCCTATTTCTTTTCCCGGGCATGTCTGTTACTGTTGGCTCTGCTTGCATTGCAGGCACTGCCAAACAGTGCATATGTCTTGCCTACATGGACCACCTATGTTCTACATCTTTGGTGGTGTAGTTTGTGTATGATAGGGCAAACATGGACTGCAAAGGTCCAGCTGAGCAGCAGAATGGAAAAACAGGGCATGCCAGCTCATCTGTCACTCGCCATTACATCTGAACAATCTGAACAACCAGTCACTAGTAGTGCAGCAGCATCAGCAAGTGATCTAATCTCACTCACTTTTCTTTGTCACCCAGGACTATAAAAAACTGACCAAAACTGGCTACTGGCATAAAGTAACATTCAAGTACATAGCAACATTTGGGAATATATATACTGATGGTCATCCTTTCATATACTGAAGCATCTCAAGTCAGGTGACCAGGAATAAAGAAGTGGCCTGACTGGGGTTTGAACCCAGGACCACCTGGACATTGACCAGGAGCTCTGGGTTTGTCCTTGCTTAGATTTCCAACATATACTACCTTGCATACTGCAACAGTAGGCTACTCATGGTATCCTTTATGAATTAGTCATGATAGTGTAAAGGCCTGGGGCTCTACAAGGTAGAGTACCTTTAACTAGGGAAAACTGGGGGTGTCAGGTAATGAACACCAAGTGGTGAGCTTAGGGTATTGATAGTGATTGATTGGTGCTCAGGGGCAGGGATCAATCAATAGAGGTCAAAGAGATAAGCAGGAACCTGTATATTACAAGTGCTGATCTTCAGGGTCAAGATCAGCTAGTTTAAATACATGTCTCAGTATCTACATGTACAAACAGATGGTGC
>JNHW02000082.1:30731-51309 GCA_001691775.3 Amanita inopinata Kibby_2008 | reverse complement strand
GGGTGGTGGAGTGGAGAGTTGTTGGATGAGGCAAGGAGACAGAGGGGACGACATGTGTTTCCCAGCAATTTTGTATGTTTGTTCTAAGAGTTGGCTTTTTTTTTTTTTTTTCCTTTCATCTTCCTGTGCCATGCTCATGATGATATCTACGTCTGCTCTTTTGACCATGTTTTCTGATACCATTCCCATTTTATTCCCGTTTACACGCATTGAACTTGGTGCTTTCATTTGTTGTGCTGCTGTCGCTTGTCATTCATGTTCACTGGGTATATGAACTCCAAGTGCATAACGATTTTACCCCATGATTGATTGATTTCGGGCAAAGCAGAAGAGGCCGCAAGGTGTCATGGTACGTACCGTTGATCGACATCATTTTAGGCTTCTGAATCCGTTGCCGCGATGCTCCGACAGCAAGCACGAGAATGATTGATTCGCAGAGTTACCTGTGCTACTTGCACTGCACACACCGTACCTTGCACAGACTTACTCGGCTGTACTGTGCAGATGAGATCTCGGACCCACAGGGGACAGCGTGGTGGGGCGTAAAGGTAGGTTTATGAGGTAAATTAGTTCAGGCGTGACTGCATGGCTGGGAATCAGAGAAATGAGCGGGACCATGGTGGCGGGATGCTTTAGACATTCCTGAGCAAAGGCCCTTGGCCAAGTGCCGAGCACAAGGCGAGGTCAAGCGACGGCTTGCTGTTCCGAATTCAATCACCCACAGTCTCGGAACATTTTGACCCTGGTCTTATCCATTATATTTGGGAAAGTACGTATCATCTGCAAGCTCTTCTCTCATCCTGAATATCATCATAGGCCGGGCATTTAGGGTCAGCAGGACAGTTCGCATCAGACGAGGCTCAAAACAAGAGCGCTTCAGGTAAAACAAGGGCGAATATAACTGCTTTTTTGATTATTTTTTTTTTTCTCCGCGTTTACTGACCGGGTCCACGCGTTGTTAGCCGTCTTTCCATTCTCGTCGGTGGGCCGCCCATCCCCAACAATAAAAAGTCTCAGAACCTGCTGGCACATTTTTTGCCCACTGCCCATTTTCGTCCGAACTTTGTACTCTTTCACCACAACTTGCCCCTTGACATGACTATGCGCGCCGCAGTTTCGCTCTACGTACACCCCGACCTCACGGACTCTGAGGTCTGGCCCAAGTCGACGTTACCCTCGTCGTCGCCATCAATGGCAAGGAATGCAGCTTATGCTGCGCTGGCTACCGTATCATTGGCAGTAGCATCTACGTTTGCAGTGCTCAAGTTTACAGGCATGGGCAGGTGAGAGATTGGCTCTTTAACGATTCCCTGTGACAACAGTCTGACATCTTCGCCATCTGCCATCAGCCCTTTGATTCAACAATGGCTCTAGGGTTGAGATAATGGATTGCCACCACCATGACCAACACGACTACGACTACGACCACGACCACGACCATCGCCACCGACGATGATATTATCACCACACTCTCATGTCAATCTTGCTCATCCCTCAAGGCCACCCTAAACCCACCACGTTGCCTCCGATGCAGAGACGCGTGGGGCAGTCGATCGACTGCAATCTCCATCTCTCTCTATCGCCGCAGCGTCTGTTTCCGCGTAGGAAGCTGTCCCTGCCCCTCTATTTCCCCACACCCACCTCTTTTTCACATTGGCACCGCTTCAACGCGCACGCTCTTTTTTTCCTCATTTTACTTTTTTTTTCTTTCTTTTCTTTCATCAACCTGTATTGTGTACTACACACTCTCACAATGTACCATTATCTGATGGCTCATGTCAGACAGAGCCGCATGGCTGTACTTTGGCCGGTGATGACGGAGGATACGAATTGTGATGGCCATTTCCAGCTCTTTCTTGTTTATCGTGTTTTACTAGCTGGTGTACTTGTTGCTACTACTTACCAACGTCACGAATACTTACGACCCCTCGCTCCGAGTTTTCATGTTTGGTTATCCAGGAGTCTATGTATTTGTATGAATTGCACATCTCATTCTGTGTTTGAATACACGCGCCAACAATCCTAATGTTTCGTAAGTGCCCGCAAGACAAACATGACGCAGCACTGCATCGTTGGAACCGGGGGTAGCGGAGGTGTACCTGCACATATGGGGCATCAAACCTACAGCTGTCCTATCTTTTGCTGCATCTTTTCTTTCACCGTTTGATACGCGCTCATTAGCGTCTGTTCGTTGATGACGATCTCTGTCGTATCCGGTCTTGGCCTGCTGACTCGCGAGGCAATGGCTGCAGCATCCGTATCCACAATAATCCTAACGATTGTGACAAATAAATTAAAGCAACCAGACAAAAAAAAATAGAGTCCAACCCTCACCCGTCGTCTACCGTCTCATCAAGACAGAGGAGGACCAGATCTAGATTTTCCAACACGCCGCGCTTTTCAAGCGAGTTGCGCAAGAGCATCGTGAATGCATCTACGAGCGAATTGAGTGCGGTGGACAACATGAGCTCATTCTCCAGCGGACTGGCGATAAAGTAGAGGATGAGATCGAGAGAGTGTTTGTACACTGCCAAATGCGAGTCGTAGAGGACAATGTCGCCTGTAACATAAAGCACAACGTTGAGCTGTCAAGTCAAATTCAATGTGAAGCATGATAGCATCACTAGTGTTCACCTCCGGGTTTCTTGGTCTTTTGCCATAGGCCCTTTTCGAATGCCTTTTGCTCTTTCAGCGAAAGAAACTCTTTTGACTCTCCGTGTGGGTGGTTTTTGGGGTGATAGTATTTGGCTAGGACGCGGTGACCTTCTGTGTCCAGAATCAGGAAAGCTTGGATGCTGTACAGTGAAAGATTCATGGACATGATGCTAATACGAAACGTGATCAGACGGTTGTTATCAGCGCTTTCAAGGACACTTTGAGCTCACTGAGTAATCCAAAATGCGAGGTCGAGTGTTCGCCGGCTGCTTAACGCGTTCAGTACGTGGTACTAATACAATTCCTTTTTTGGATAATCTCTTTTATCATGTCTCTTACTCGATTCAAGCTCATCTTTTTCGTTCCCCGGGAAAGCACACGAAAAGTACTAGACCACCTATTTCGAAAGTACTCGGAAGAAATTGGAAAGGGCGGAAACTATGAACAGTGTGCTTTCATCTCCCGTGGAACGGGTCAGTATGAAGCTTTTGATAATAGAATAGCTACTGTGTCAGATAGATAGTCGATCTGAGCTATACCCTGACAGGTCAGTTTAAGCCAATTTCAGGAGCCAAACCCTCAATCGGAAAAATTGGCCAGTTGGAATTTGTCGAAGAGGACAAGGTGGAGGTTCTGGTGAATGACAAGGGGGAAAAGGAGGAGCTCGGAAGGGCGATAGAAGAGTTGAAAAAGGTGAATGTATGCTGTCTCTACAGTGTTTGTTCACTCGCTCATCATCCTTAGATACACCCATACGAAGAGGTTGCCTATGAAGTTTACAGGCTGGAAGATATCTGACTTGATGGAGCCTAGCAAATTAATCAGCAAGATGTACGGCATATATTCCCTTCCGATGCACACAATTCTCTGTGTGGTCTTTCCAACCGAGCCATCAGATCTAATTCAATTCTCTTGCTAACCGTGTCCAGCCTGTGATTTTCTGATGTGCACGGAGAAATAAGAAACAAACTCGAGGGATGCGATCTACGACAACAACTTACACGGACATGTCATCCTCGTTGGATCATATTATTAGACATTCAGATCATTTATTCTCGGCTAGACAACCAAACGAGATCAGCCATCTCTGATACACTGATGGTTCTTCTCCTCATGGAGTTCCCGGATAACGAATGGAAGGAACTCACAGTTCGTACTACATATAATCATGCCGTTTCGCCACTAGAGCTTTTGACCCTCTTTGCCCTCGGGACACCTCAAGACATTGGTCGCGGAATTGCAACTTCTCTCGAACCATGTTCGGAAGCGAACTAGCAGGACTTGTAACTGCGGTGTTGCTTTTCCTCTCTCCAGTCGGCCTTGCGTGCTCTGACCACGGAGAGGATGCGCATGGTCATACCCACGAAAGACGGGCAGTACCCTCGGCTCCGCCGGTGCCTCCATCGCGCCCTTTGGAATGGGGAGACGTCAATATCTTGCATACCACGGACACTCATGGTTGGCTGTTGGGACATCAGAAAAAGTCATTTCCAGAACCCAATTACAGGTGAGAGTTGGCGATCGTCATCAAGCCTATTTCTTACTTGACGTGTTCTATCAGTGGAGACTTTGGTGATTTTTCGTCCTTTGTCACCCACATGAAGCAGATGGCTATCGTTCGTGGTTTTATTTACATGCCTGGAACAGATTGTAACAAGAGTCCACAGGTGCGCGATGTCGACTTGTTGTTGGTTGACACTGGTGACTTGCATGATGGCAAGTGTGCTCGGAAAGTGTGAAAAGTTGCATCCTTTGACACCCGTGGTACAGGTACTGGTTTATCCGATGGGTATCCTCCGGGTGGCGTCGACGCGCATGAGGTGAGCCGTCATTTGATTTGTTTCACCGGTATGTTTCGCCTCACAGCGCCTTGTTATCACAGACAAACGAGTTTTTCAAATTGATGCCGTATGACGCTCTTGCTATCGGCAAGTGAGTGGGGGGGGACCAGCACCCGAAATAACAATCTTTAACAGTTTTGAACTAGTCATGAACTTTATGTCTATGCAAACACACTGGACATGTACGTGTTATCTCTGCTGCTTTCCAAGTATTCGTTACAACGATCTGAATGACCACTCTAGGTACAAGAACTTTGTTCCCCGGTTCGAAGGCCGATACATATCCTCCAACGTCAATATCACTATCGCGGGCAAGGATGGAAATTTGATCAGTGTTCCCGTTGGAAGTGAGTAGCGCGTGAGGAAGTATTGTCGGTAAAGTACTGACGGACGCGGACAGGCCGGTATACCAAATTCCAGACTAGAAAGTGAGTTGGTTCCGCAACAGGACCCAAACTGTGAATATTGACTGCAGGGCGCAGAGGCCGTAAAGTGACTTCATTGGGTGTTCTGTTTGACTTTGAGGGCAATGATCACAACACCACCGTTCAAAAGGTGGAGGACATGGTCAAGGAAGCTTGGGTATGCGATATTCTGCTGTTCTTGTGAATCCATCCATGTTGACATCGACACTAGTTTGCCGAAGCCATTGCAGAAGAACCCGACTTCTTTTTGCTTCTTGGGCAAGTTGTTTTGCACAAATTTTTATGAGGGTGCTAATTGATTGAATTTCTGTCAAAGCCATATGCCAGTAGCGAGAGACAAATGTTCGTAGACGCAGCTTTCAGCAGTTCATGATGACAACCCTTGTAACAGGGCCGGTTGTCTACAATGCTGTTCGTGCGGTACATCCTCATACACCCATCTTGATCTTTGGCGGTGCATGGTTTTTTCATTCTTTGCAAGAGACAGAACTAACATACTTTCTCAGGACATTCACATATCCGTGATTGTCGTAAGCATAAAAGTAGCGCATGTTTGATGTTGAACTGTCTAACAATCTGTTCGCAGTCCAGCTTGATGGGCGTTCTATGTCTTTGGAGAGCGGTCGTTACATGGAAACAGTTGGTATGTCATTCAGACTCGGGTTCTGATTATGCACTGACTTTACATCAAGGATGGATGTGTACGTACACTAGTAACTCTAACGCACCATTCGCGAAAGTTCAAGTGACGCCCTTATATAGCTGTGAAATTGGATGAGAAGAACAGCACAAAAGACCTCAAATTTAGCAGGAGGTATCTAGACCCCAATCGTGTAACGTATGAGGTGAGTGCATCGTCGTGTGAGTTGGATGACATTGAGGAGGGTTAATGTTGTGCAACTAGTATCATACACGTCTCGAAGAAGATATCTTCGACACTGGTAAAGGGATCTATATTACGAATGGTTTACTGGCTCTGGCGAACAGGTATAACCTTTCCTTCCAATTCGGTACTGCGCCTCAGGATTATACCTTGACTCAGTAAGTGGCCGTCAGGAGCTACCGTGGCTGGAGTTGCTGAAGCGGATACAGGTCTCCCTACCCTTCGACCAACTCAATGCTCACGGAATTCATCGAAAAGGCAATACATATATCGATCAGATTGAGCTTGAGACTGACGATAATGAGCTCAGGCCGCCCCAACTGCTCTTGCGATAAACAACACTCGTGCCGAGATTCCCAACATTATCATCGCCAACTCTGGCTCTCAACGCTTTGACGTATATGCTGGACCTTTTACCAAGAATGATGAGATAGTGGCGTCCCCCTTTGAAGACAATTTCCTTTACATTGCAAACGTATCCCTTTCTGTTGCGAAGCAAGTGCTTCCGGGATTGAACCATCAAGGAGAACAGGCGCGGAGAAGCATGGAAGAGATGGAGCAGAGGTATGCCCTTGGAGATGTGGATGAGAGATATCACGAATGGTTGGAGAATATGAGTAAACGGCGGAGGTTGATGGAGAGGGACGCGCACAATCTTACACTGGGATATGTTACCCAAGACGTGAGTTGTCCGGACTGCTTCTTGGTACCTGACCTAACATTCTGCAATCATCCCCAGTCTTGTCCTGGTGTTGGCGACGATACGCCTCATATACCTCTCCCATACTACAGCGCCCCCGATTTCATTGCTTCCCAGACTCCCGACGTCTCAGATGATACACCGATCGACCTCGTCTTTGTTGATTTTATTGCTTCGCCGCTGTTGAAGATACTGAACAGTGTGCAGTCGGTTAAGCAGTACACGACTGCGGATGTCTCCACCTACTCTCCCATCCTGGTGCGTCACGTTTGGGGTATTTATGCTCAGGTTGCGTGGAATTAGAGTTGGGAGGTTTGGTTGTAAATGTTGGCTCTACACTAGACACTCGTTTCGGAGATAATGTTCATTTAATCATAAGCACCATCACACTTGTTAGTATCTGCCATACTTCAAATCAAACAAACGTAAGCGATAAACCAACACAGCGATTTGTCATCTGCCATTGCACATTCTTGAGACTCCTTTCGCAGTGCTGCAAGTCTGCAGAGCGTAATAGGCGAGTACAGGCGACGCGCCAGGGAAATACTATTCTACAGGATCAAAACGTAGGCTGTTATGATAATGATGACACGTTCGCCCAATCCGCCGCTACCACCATCTGGTTCTTGAATGAGAGAAATTGTTCTCGTATGTCAAGTATGTTTTGAATCGGACCCAACACCCAACGCTTCAACGAACACTTGATGCACGAGTGTGGAAGGAGTGGCTGCTTAAAAGGGGTCTTTTTTTTTTGGCGGACCCTGATGGCATGAAACACGCCAGGGTCGCTGTCGAAGATGTTGAACGCTCTCAAGGTCTCTGCTTTGCTATCTCTTGTCGCAGTTGTTGCATCAGAGCCTGGTGTGCTTGTCCAGATACGGGGCTTGGAGAACTCGAATTCTCCTTTGCTTAAATATCCCACTCAGTATACTCAGGGAATTGTGCCTAAATACATTCACTCGCACAACGACTGTAAGTTTGTAGTTTTTTTTTTGTTGTCAATAATAGGGGGCCGTGATTCTGACTCAGACATTGCTAGACTGGCGTGAAGTTCCGTTGCTTACTGCGATCAGTAATGGCGTCGCCAGCGTAGAAGCGGACCTTTGGCTCGTGAACGGCCAACTCTATGCTCGTTTCTGCTCTCTTCTTGGTGTCGTCTTGGACTGACTGTAATGATAATTAGGTCGGTCACGAGCGACAGGCTTTGACTCCGGCGCGCACATTCGACTCCCTTTACATCCAGCCCTTGTTGAAAAACCTGCAAAAGCAGAACCCACAGGATCAATTCACTATGAACACGACGACCAAGAAGTATGTTTGAAATTCCTGTCAAATCGTCTCCCTGACGCATAGAGACAGCGGCGTATTCGACACTTCACCGGGCACAACCTTGCAACTTTTAGTTGACATGAAGACGGATGGGACAGAGTGAGCCATCTCTCGTCTATGGCCAGGGCCCATGTTTGACACCTTTGTTCAGAATGCTCCCTTTCGTCATTTCTTCCCTGAAGCCGCTGCGCGACAATGGTTATCTGACGACTTTTGAGAACGGGACGCTAATACAGGGCGCAGTTACGGTCGTCGGCACAGGCAACACGCCTTTGGACGGAATCAAGAGTCTTCAGAAACGCGACGTGTTTTTCGACGCTCCCTTGACCAACTTGACCAACACCACCGGCACCACATTCGGCCCCGAACTCTCACCTGTGGCCAGCACCGATTACGAAACCGCTGTCGGCTGGGATGGTATTACGGAAATCACACAAGAGCAACAGCACGCGATTCAGACGCTCGTGTCTGATGCCAACAACTTGGGCATTAGGGCCAGATTCTGGGATACGCCTGGCTGGCCCGTCTTTGCCCGTGAGAACGTCTGGAGGACCGTCTTGGCTGCTGGTGAGATTTGGTTGAACGCGGACGACCTTGGGGCAGCTGCAAGCTTTTGAATTGGGACATTGATATCGTTGAAGTCTTTTATGTATTTACTTTGGTTGGATTTAATCTACCGTCACGTTACCACGCTCGCCATACGTTTGCAGTCGTAAAGCATGAATTTATTGCGATGCCTTGGACTTCAACCAAATTGAGTCTCGTAGCGAGCTCAGCCTTTTACGTCCTTCCCGCTGCCCTCATTCCGCTTGTCATTCTCTTCGTATGTTACAGACTAGCCCAGGACTTTGAATGGTCTCAACTACGTGGATTACTCTCCCCCAGCCTTCAAGCTACTACCACCAAGCATGGCCCATTCTCGCTCAAGAAGGCTCACCAGTCGTATGCCCAGTACGGGAGAATGTCAGCGAGCGAACTGTCGGTCATGCGTTCCTCGTATTCCTCCCTTGGACGCACACACAAGCGGCTAGGAAACAAAATTGGTTACGCCGCCAAGTTGGACCGTCTGAAGCATGCGACGGACGTCAATGAGGCGATCACCCAAGGTATAACTGACCTTGCGGCTAAAGAGTTCGGACTGGGTGGTAGTATCGTATCTGGTATTGTCAGTCCAACCACGGGAGAGCTTGGGAGGGTGCGAGAAGCTCTCAGGCATTTTGTTCGCGATTGGAGTGCGGAGGGCGTCAAGGAGCGGGACAAGATTTTTGCGCCCATACTTGATGTCCTGAAGCTCGTAAACCCAAGCGAGCGCAGTGAAATGCAGGTCCTTGTTCCAGGATGCGGATTGGGTAGGCTTGCATGGGAGATTTCTGAACTAGGTGAGTATTCTGCTCAAACGCCATGCCATACTCGCAGCGCTGATCCAATCTCAGGTTTCAATACTGCAGCCAACGAGCTTTCCTATTTCATGATCCTGGCATTTCGCTTTCTTCTGTCTCCGAGAACAACTGCCGTCAACCAACACACGCTCTACCCATACGCACACTGGTTTTCCCACCAACGGTCCAATGACAATCTATTCCGCTCGGTTCGATTCCCTGATGTTGTTCCATGCCTGTCAGAAAGATTTCAACTTGTGGAGCAAGACTTTCTGAAGCTATCCAATCCAGCATCTTATGCTGATCATAACAAGTCGGGGCCTTTCTGGCAAAACCGAGACCCAACTAGCCATGCTCAAAATACCTCAGGCTACGATTACATCGTAACCCTTTTCTTCATTGACACATCGCTCAACGTCTTCACAACGATGGAGCATATTTACGTTCTCTTAAAGCCGGGAGGCACATGGATCAATCTTGGACCTTTACTTTGGACTGGCGGAGGTCAAACTAAACTGGAGTTTAGTCTGGAAGAAGTATTCGCGGCGGCGCAAGAAATTGGCTTTGTTATTGACTCTACAATTCAACGAAAGACCGTCGAATGCGAATACACGGGTGATTCGCTAGCCATGATGTCTTGGATATACAAGACGGAATTTTGGATGATGAAGAAACCAGCGTGAGGATCCCAACAAACGTCCCTAAGTCACGTACGTCATGGCCCATTAACGAGCGCGTTTTTGTCATCTTTGCAATAAGTCCATCATTTGTCCTTGTTATCGTGGGCGGTTATTATCATTCAGGGTCATGTCACTGACATGAGGTCAACCTCATGGGATCGAAGCAAGGGACAAATACATCCTCCCTTCAATAGAAGCAGATTCCACATTCCCTTCCATCCACGGCTACGTTCCGGACCTATAAAACCCTTGCACGTCGACCCTACTGAATTGAAAAACCACCCATCAATAATACGTCGCTCACGCTCTGTAATCGCCAACGGAGAGAAAAAAAAACAGTTGACAAATTGCAGAAACGTCATAACACACCGAACCTGCCGAGTTTTGCCAATACGTTTCCGACTGCATCCAGACCAGACATCCATGGCCTTTGCTACGTTCGCCAACATTCTCAACGCCAACACAATCTCGTTTGACATATCAGACGATGAATCGGACTGCGATCGCGGCACCGCCTCTGTACGCACTCTACTCTTGATTCGTCGACAACAACAACAACAGCCGAAACGCAGCGATAGCGTGGTTCAAGCACCGGCACGCTGTATCGCGGGGTCAAAGCGGGTTTCCAATTATTGTGAAAAGAATGGCCTCTTGCCTCCCAGTTCCTGTGCACGCACGCAAGTGTTACAGAGTATTACAGCTATACCTGCCTTGGCTGATCAGAGCTTTGAGGTGTGTGTTGGATCTCCCCCCTCCCCTCCCCTTCCTTGCATGGATTTATATCCTTATGCCGACCTCATAATGACGCACGCGTTGATAACAGGAAATACGCGTGGAATGCTACAAGCAGTGTGTCGTCGCTACAGGGAAACCGCCTCAAGCTGTTGACGCGTCCTCCAACCCTTCAGCCGTGATTCCACCGCTGTTCATACCTGTGCGTGATGAAGGGTTGGAAGAATTGGAGTCGGAAGCGGTCATGTTGGACGTTTGGTGAGCTTTTTTTTAAAAATTCAGTTGCTTCATAGAGTTGTATTACCAATGTCCCCTCTTTCTCTCTCTCTCATGTCGGGCCTGCTTCTAGAGAGTTATGTTATGGTGTTGGTACCTGAGCGACGGATTGAAATGTCACTTACGTGGATCTATTTATGCTGTTTCTCACGACGACGGAGACATAAAGTTTTGTCTAATGCATTGTCTCCTGCTATTTAAATTCAGTACATCTACTTGATGCGCATAAGTTTACACATATGGAACGAGAACACAAGGGACAAGACAGGGAAAAGGGAACAAAAGTATTCTGCACGGTTGAATCACCGAGTGCATGATGAACGAGAATACAACCAGCTACGAATGAGAACAAGACTAAAGGGGCATGTATGTTAGCAACAATTTGGACAATGGACAACATCTGGAGAATCTGGTGTCAATAAATTAGTTTGGCGAGAGCAGGGAGGAGCAGATAAAACATGGTTTCGAACACAAAAAGACCCGTGGCACAGAGTTCAAAGAATGTGCCGCATTGTTGGTCAATAGATATAGCCAACACTGACCGGCGAGTAACCACAGACGCGAGACAAAAGATAATATGGAGGTAGAAGCATATGGACATCAACAAAAAGAAGATATGGAGAATAAAAAAAGGGATAGGTATTCTGGAGAAGGACAAAGATGATAAAGACATAACAACCAACTGCCCAAAAGAGCCTGAGCCATGTACATGTCGTATGTCGTTTAACTGCTTCAAGAGCGAATAGGCAGGACAGACGAAGATATAAAAGAATAAACATTACACAGGGTAACCACCGTCCTCGTTTCTTTTACATCTATGGCCGCGAGATCGCAGTAACAGGCTGGAAGAACCGACAGGAAGCACCATATAACTAGGAGGAGATGGTAAACCATTGTTTGACTTCTTTAAACTTGTTCATGGATACAGTGTCCTGGAGCCGACAGTGTCAGCTGGCCTAATACATGGCGTAATTTTCGACGATATTGCAACACCGGATTCTTCTCACAGGGAATATTGACAAAGAGACCAAGCGTCGGACCAGAATGGAGCACTGAAGGATTATATGCACAAGAGAGTTGATTTGATTTCGCAGCGAGTCGTTTGCAGGGTATCCAAAGGAAAAGAAAATATGCAACGACCTCGCCACGACACTAACAGAAGACAGAGATGATACGAAACGGTTAGATGAGCCGACAAGTTGGACAACAGGGTGGTGGAAAAAGAAAGAATATCGACAAATCCACATCACGCCACGGGGCCAGCGACTTGCTGAAGCTGATCTGCCACGTCGACGTGCATGTCTTGTGCGTCTACACCTGGAAATCCGTCTGCGACCAGCACTGCGTCCTCTCCCTCGATCATTCCGTTGACGTACAAACCGTCCCCGTTGCCCATATCACCCTCTCCCACGGCATTTGTTTGGTCATGACCATTGCTTCCGATAGCCGCGCCATTGGCATGCGTGTTACTTGCACTTCGACGCATAGATCCACCACCTTGGGGACCAGAGCGTGGTGGATTAGCGCAACGGTCTTTCCCATGTGCTATTCTCAGGTTGGCATATTCGGGCTTGTTCTTAATGCCATCAATAGCCTTGATCGCATTCGAAATGTTGGTAAAGTTTACAAATGCACAATTCCTGCAGAACTTCAACTTGGATTCAATGTATAAATGATTGGCCTACGCACTTCTCTTTGAGGAAGTTGACGAGCTCAATGTCGCCATACTCTCCAAAGTCACGCTTGAGTTTCTCCTCGGTGAATGTTTCGAAGTCTTCCACATTGCCAATATACACGTTCCTCGTGGCTCCCGAGTGCACCGCAAGAGCAAGATTAGGTGGCAAAGGGCCGGAATTTTTTCCCCATCCAATCTTCAAACGACGGTTATTGAGCGTTAGTCCTTGGTAAGTGGCTACCTGGAAGAACGTGAAGGCTGCGGCCGGGTCGATGAAGGTAACAAACTGTAATATTAAGATGAGTACTGTGACAAACGGCGAGAAATGTGACGTACAGCAATGTGCTTGTCCTGCATGTATCTGATGCTCTGAAGGACGCCACCACGGATAGCATTGCAGAGGTCCTCAGTTGTTGTTTCGGGATGTATGTTACCGAGGTAAACAGTCCGATTCATACCCTGGATACCCGCTATTCCCCCAGCACCTAGTCCATCAACAGGTGAAAAAGGTACAGCATACGGTGAGAATTGTGAGAAGGCTGCGACAGCAGACTGTGGTGAGAGTGCCGCGGCGGCAGACTGCGCTACCAGAGATTGCGCAGCAGCAGCTTGAGCCTGTTGAGCAGCCGCCTGCTGCGACTTGGGGATATAAGCACAACGATCCTTGCCATAATTAACACGCTTTCCGGCCCATGCGGGTTCAGTTGGCAAAGTATTTACAACCTATATGCGCTGGGCTTAGCCAAAGCAGGTCATGAAAAAAACGTACGATTACCTTCGTAGCTATAGCGATGCTCAAGAAATGTACAAAGCCAATGTTCTTGTCACGGACAATCTTGACCTGGTCGATCAGACCAAAGCGGCTCAGATCATCCCTGAGCTGCTCTTCTGTCATGTTCTCATCTAGACCACCTAGATAGACATTGCGGCTAGCATTGCTCTGACTAATGGCAAGGGCAACTTGAGCGGGAACTGGTGAGGGTTTACCCCAACCAATCTTTAGCTCTTGGCCGTGCAGAGAGAGCTTCTTGATGGTGGCATCAGCATTGAACGCTGCAGCTGTGGCACCCTCCAGGAAGGAAAGAAAAACGCAGGATTTTTCTGGGAGGACACGGATGGACTCCAAGGGGCCAAAATGGACGAGGTTAAGTAGTTCGTCCACGGATGCTGTCGCAGGTAGGTTTCCTACGTAGACAGTCCTATTAGTTGGGCCTGAAGAAGCGGATAGTGCTGCAGAAAGGGCTGCAGGTGAATAAGCCGCAGCCGCTGCTTGAGCAGCAGGAATGCTTAGGTTGAGCGATGGCATTCGCTGCTGGTTGAAATTCTGTCACTATAACATTAAAATATTTTCCACGGCCGAGTGGTATGGTGTTTACCTGGGCAAAACTGGCCATTTGTGCATTGTATGGGAACGCGTTGAGCATGTTCATACCTGGGATACCCATGCCAAGCATATTGTAGGAGCCAAACCCTCCGTAACTGTTACCATTAGGGCTCCCCTGCGCCTGGGCTTGCTGTTGCTGCTGTTGTTGTTGCTGTTGAGCAGCAAAAGCAGCCGCAGCCGTATTTGGGCTTAATTGTGAAGACATTGGTCCGCCATTTGTTTGGGTGTTAATGGACAATGAGGGGGTAGAATACAGGGGACTGCTGGTGAAAGCGGTCGTGGAAGGAGAACTAGTAAAGGCCGACTGAGCAATGCTTGCCTGAGGGCCATAACCGTAGTTTGCAAAGGCGTCACGAGATGAGTGTACACTTGCAGAATTTGCGCTATTTTGACCCGGGTAGGAGGAGGTAGGAGACCAGCGGGCTTTTTTGGCATCAGGACCACCAACGGGATCCATTGAACGCTGAGGGGAAGATTGATTTGAACATGTAAAATGCAAGGACATGAGAGAAGCGGACCTTCATCATGTCGATGTCAAACGAATACGACGAATATTGTGCGGCGAAGGCTGTCTGAGGGTCGTCCATGGGAGTGACAAATGTTGAATGAGAGGGGGGATAACGAGAAGAAATGGATGAGGATGAAGGACAACGGCGGAAAGAGTATGGAGAAAAAAGAGTTAGAGAGCGAGGTTCAATGGAGAGAACGGAGGTGCAGTCGTACAGACGTCGACTGGGCAAACGAGTGTGGATTGTGGTGATAAAAAAAAAAAAGACACGCACAGAAACAAAAGAAAAGGAAAGGAGATAGGAGATGTCTCGCTATGTAAGAAGGACGAATCCAATACCGAAACGCTTGTAAACTGAAAAAAAAAAAGTAACAACTTCAACACGGAAAACTTCCTTTCCAAGCTTTTCCCACCGCTGCGCACGGACCTCTATGATGTCAGCATCCCGCCCTCAACCTCCCCACTCACCGCCAGCACACAGCCTGTAGGCCAGCCAGGCCATAAAGTCTCGACTGAAGTACGTGCACGGCAGCTTTCCAGGCTTAGGATAAGTATATTCATGGCAGTCGGGCTCCATATATGCAGTCGCAGCCATGAACAGACGCCGCTCCAAGGGGATGCCTGACTATATGCGCGCAATACGAACGATGGCTCGTAAATGAAGGTACCATGCGAATAGACCGAGACTTCTGTAGACGGCCAGCCACCCTACGTACGCATGCGGACCAGCGGTCAGACTCCTCAACATTAGCAGAGTTTTGGAATGGATGGACAACCAAGCGTATCCAGTTCCCATGTGCCAGAAATGTCACGTATTTAAACCTTTTGACGCGTGTTGCATACGCCTTGTTTCAGTCTCTGCGTTGCATTTCGGACACCGTATGACGTCACTAGTGTAGCACTGTTTGCCATCAGTCCCGCTGCACAACAAAATAGTCAACCTGCTTGTCAGTGGAATTGGGAAGGCTATTGAAACACATGCCCACCGATAGACACTATTCACCCCCGCGTTCAAGGTCACCCGCACGGAGGAGAGGTGGTGACCGTGAGAGAGCGAAGGGTTACCCTAGCAGCAGGCGGGATTACGATAGGGACGGAGACGCGCGCTACAGAGGTCGTTTGCAGTCTCGCTCCAGATCACCAGCAAGATCAAGATCCAGGTCGCCAGGCCGTGCGAGGAGAAGAGGGGGAAGGAGTGGAAGCAGGAGTCCCAGGAATAGGCGGAGTCGAAGCCGCAGCAGGTCACGGTCGAGATCAAGAGACAGAAAAGAGAAGAAGAATCGCGGTCGGTCAGTGTCTAGTTCTTCTGGGGATGAGAGAAGGAGAAGGAAAAAGGACAAGGAAAGGCGGAGGAGTAGGAGTAAGGAGAGGAGGAAGGAGGAAAAGAGGAAGAAGAAAGAAAAGAAGGAAAAGGTATGTTGTCTTAGTGCCAGCGGTTGGGCAGAATGCGCCCGTGTCTGAAACCTCTCATGTCTTACAGAAGAAGCACGGCGGCAGTTCGTCTCAGTGGGGAAAGCACGGTATTATATCTGAAGCAGAGTGGGTTTTGGAATCAGTATTTTGTCATACGGAGCTGATTCCCTGTAATAGTATCTTCACTAAGAGTCAAGAATTTCATACTTGGCTTGTTGAAGAACAGAAGATTAACCCGGAAACGATTTCAAAAGAACAAAGTAGGAAGCAGTTTGCGAAATTCGTGGAAGACTATAATACTGGTGCGTTTATCAATTTCATGTCCCTGAGAGATGCAAGATTGAAGATATGCGTGGTCATCAGCAACTCTTCCTCATGAAAAATATTACAATATAGGAGCTTATGAAAAACGCATGGATGCTCTTAGACAGGGAGAGTACTTGCCTCCAACCGACGATGGATATGACCCGCGGGCAGATATGAAAACATTAACCGATACACACAAACGGAAACCTGTTGAACAAGAAAGCTATCTAAGCAAAGAACAGCTACTGGAGCTAAGGAAGGTTCAACATGAGCGTATTGAGGTAGGTGCCCCGGTCTAGAGTACAGAAAGATGGTGGCTAATTTGCTGCCGTGTGTAGGCTGGAAAAATGAAGCTGCTGGGTATGGAAGTCAAGCAGACCATGGGTGTCCGGATGGATGTAGACTATGTTTGAAGCCAGCATCGAGGCACTTGTAATTATATTCAGAGTACTTCCGGGCCCAATTTTGATTTCTCGACTGTCGGGCTTACTTTACCGAGAAAGAAACATATGTTTTTCATTGATGATGCATGATGCACCGTATCAACCCATTAGCCGATTGGGGCCTCGGTCAGCATTTCTAAAGCAAAACCACGCAGTAGCCATTTGGGCGTCAAAGAATCCGAGCTGACAGACTGACTTTTTTTTTTACTTCCTTCTACCTCACCACCCATGCCCGACATCATTGTGCTCGGCGCCACTGGATTCACCGGTCGCCTCATCTCTCGGTATTTAGCAGCGCACCCACAACACGACAAATTCACATGGGCCATCGCTGGACGGTCAAGAACCAAGTTGGATACATTGGTAAAAGACCTCGAGTTGCCCCCAAAAGTCGCTGTGGTCAAACTTGACGTGACTGATGAACAAGAGGTAGAAAGGGTAGTTAAAACTACAAGGGTTGTGATCAATACTGTCGGTCCGTTTTACCGCTGGGGTACGCCCGTCGTTAGAGCATGCGTCAGGAATTCTGTGCACTATGTTGACCTCACTGGGGAAACACCGTGGATAAGGGACATTATCAAAGAGTATGTCGTATCATTCGGCTGCATGTCATGGCTACTGACTGCATGTATAAACAGGTTTGACTATGCGGCTACAAAAACAGGCGCCATTATCGTTCCGTCTTGTGGCATGGACTCTATCCCATCCGATATTTCAGCGTACCTATCAAACAGGACACTCAAATCTATCCCGGAGAGCAGCCAGATGGACAATACGAGGAATGCAATATTTGCGACAACGTCCACTACCGCATACAACCTGAAGGGTGGAATTTCCGGTGGAACACTAGGTACAATCATGACAATCATAGAGGAAGTTGACGGAAACCAACTCAAATACTCTCGCCGCCCTTACTCTATAAGCCCTGGTAAGGCCATGATTATGGTGTCCCTGAAAGAAGCTTTATTGATAGCATATACACAGTGGTTGGGACGCCCATAAAATCTTTCCAAGCATTGTACAATCTGGCTATCCCGGGAGAAGCCACAATTGTTGGCGGCCATTTCTTTATGCGAGGTGCAAATACGGCCATTGTCCAACGAACATTTGGGTTGCTCGAGTTACAAGCGATTGAAGAAGAGAAGAAAAGACCGGCCCCTGCAAAAGATATCCTGACGACAGTGAGGAAGCAGCGTTACGGGCCTTTATTCAAGTATGACGAGTTCTTGGTAACATCGTCGGCTTGGCAGGCCGGGCTATTATCTCTTGCAGTTGTGATTGGCTTCATCTCTTTGTATGCTATATCACCAGTGAGTAGACAGAAGTGTTTTCATACACAGGCATCTTTACCAGGGCACCCATAGATACGCTGGCTTCTCAAGAAGTACATGCCACAGCCTGGAGAAGGACCCTCTGATGAGTGAGTATTGCAGGATATTAAACGTTGCCTGAATTCAAATTGCTTCGGGATAGGTTCATGAAGCAAGGATATCTCATTGGTACAAACTTGACTACTTCAGCTTCGGATCCACCAACCCAAGTAAAGAGCGTGCTTAAACTCAAAGGTGATCCAGGCTATCTATTGACAGCCGGTGAGCAATTCTCCTGCCATCTCACCCTGAGTAAATTGTCATCTCTTTTCCAGTCATGATTTCCGAGTCCGCGCTCTCGCTGCTCCTGCCTCCGCCCTCCGCTGACTCGTTGGAAACAACCACAACATACTCAGCCATACCGACACTTCCGGCGCTAGCACAAAAGGGCGGGGTGTTGACGCCCATGACTGCGTTTGGGGACGTATTGATCTGCCGCCTCGAGGACACTGGCCTATTTGAATTCTCTAGCTCCGTTGTGAGGGAGAAACCGAAGACGGTGTAAAAACCTAAACTGGGCGCGATCCTCCCGAGTAATCTCCAATCTATTTATTGGTTCCCCCATCATTTGTTCTGCTCTATGTTGCTCCATTTATTCTTGACTTGACAACTTTTGTATGGACGTTTGTGCTACCTGTTCTTTCTCCTTTGTTTTGAGATCTTACAGGTGCAAAATTACCTGCTTGACATATTCCCGTACCGTGGACGTATGTCGACTACCTCATGCCATTCATGTTCATATTCGGACTGTAGAACATGTGTGATGAAGCCGTGACATTGTCACTTTACCACCATTGCTTGTACCATTCTACGGTTCCAGAATCTGCTGCGGAGAGGCGCCTAATCATGTATAACCGCAGCCAGGAGCCAAAACACGCAGCCGCAGCATTTCTGGTTGTCTACCTTGTTCATCTTTCAAATACTCATGAGCGCAACTTCTCGTCATCGTATCATGGGTGCCGTGTCCTCTTCGCTAGATCCCAAGAAACACGAGCGTTTCTACTTTTCAGACGGCAGTCTGTATTTGTTGGTCAGTGACATTCTCTTTATTGACTATAAGTCATTGGCACTTATTACAGATGTTATATCATATTTAAAGGTCGAGGATACGCTGTATCGTATCCATAGGTATCTGTTCGAGCTACATGCCACGAATTTCCCTGGCATAGGAAATAATTACCAGTCGTCGAATGACAACACCCGCCTTTTAAGTGACGTCAACTGCGTAGATTTTGACCGCCTTCTTATGTGTCTATATCCACGGTAATTGAATCTGACTCGTGCGAAAGTGATAATAGGTTGTTGATTAGATTATTAATAGCGATCTTACAGTGGAAGAACCACAGTCCTTGGATGA
Organism: Amanita inopinata Kibby_2008; assembly: GCA_001691775.3. Taxonomy (NCBI): domain Eukaryota; kingdom Fungi; phylum Basidiomycota; class Agaricomycetes; order Agaricales; family Amanitaceae; genus Amanita; species Amanita inopinata. The sequence goes on along the minus strand of JNHW02000082.1, from coordinate 31,953 downwards.
ATGGACCTCGATCCTCAAGCTGTCCTCAAAATGGGGATTCAAATCTCTACAGGCGCGGGCCGTCAGCAAAGTTGAAAGCCTCGCTCCACCAATTGACATGCTTGTATTAGGCCGCCAGCTCAAAATCCCAGAGCTTATTCTACCCGCTTACGTTGCTCTGTGCCAAACTGCTACTCCGCTCTCGCTTGAAGAAGGCCTCCAATTGGGGATGGAAGATGTGATTGGAATATATCGCATACGGATGGAATCATTGACAAATGACCGTGACCCTTTGCCCTTCTCTACCGACATTGTTCGAAATAAGGTTCAACGCTATCTGAGCCTCAACAATTTAGCTCACGTATTGCACTCAATGTTTCCCTCAGAAAGTCCTACAGTTTCGTCTCCTCGCCAGGAATCTGACAGTTGGTTTGGAGCCGCTTCACCAACCGTGGAGGAAAAGATATCGGGGTGGCGCCCACGTAGAGGCATACCTGAATACATGATATCCCCGTCAATTTCTGATGAATGGGGCCCACCAACTGCCTTTGATTCACCGCGGGAAACCCCCGAGCCACACGAACCCACAAACCTCGAAGACGTTCTGGGAGAGACGAGGACCACAAGTGCGTCAAAATTTGCGGTATATATTGCTATTCCTGAAGTCAATGCATAAACCTTCAGTAAACCGTAGGAAGAAGAAAAAGAAGAAAAAGAAGAAAAATGTAGTGTATGACAAGTCGAACATCCGTTTCCTTTGAACAGCCACGGGTAATACCGGACCGGTTTTTTTACATCGCACCATTAAAAAATGTTCATATGTACTCGCACTAGTCGCGCTCTGTAGCATTTCGTGTGGCGTAGCTGTGACATCGTCACATTATCATTGCTTGTACCATTGTGTGCTTGAGCGGGTCCAAGCATCTGCTGCGGAGAGGCGCCTAATGACTGCGTACAACCCGTGATGTGGTCAGGTGGCATCATAATGTTACGAGACGATGTCCAATCCAGTCTTCGATTATGAAAACAAGTATGTTCTTAGGGATACAGCGGCAAAACAGATAACGAATTATGGCAGATCGCAGCCAGAAGCGGCTGGAGCATTTCTGATTGTCTACCTTGTCCATCTTTTAAATACCCATGAGTGCACCCCCTCGTCCTCGTATCAGGGGCTCCATGTCCTCTTTGCTAGGTCTCAAGAAAAATGAGCGTTTCTACTTTTCAGACGGCAGTCTGTATTTGT
>JNHW02000082.1:0-30451 GCA_001691775.3 Amanita inopinata Kibby_2008 | reverse complement strand
CAGTCCTTGGATGAATGGACCTCGATCCTCAAGCTGTCCTCAAAATGGGGATTCAAATCTCTACAGGCACGGGCCGTCAGCAAGGTTGAAAGCCTCGCTCCACCAATTGACAAACTCGTTTTGGGACGCCAGCTTGATATCCCTGAGTTCATCCTACCCGCTTACATTGCGCTTTGCCAAACTATCACGCCACTCTCGTTTGAGGAAGGCCTCCGATTGGGGATGGAAGATGTGATCAGGATCTATCGCATACGACTGGAATTATTGGGAAAAGTGCCTGAACCCTTCTCTACTGATATCGTTCGAAAGAGGGTTCAGGTCCATCTGAACTCCAGCAACATAGCTCCCGAGTCGCTATCTTCCAGGGAAAGTCTGACGGTCCCGTCTCCTCCACCGGATCTTAATGGCTTGTCCGAAGCTGTCCCGCTATCCCGTCGTGAAATGAAATCCGAGCAGAGCTCGAGAGGAATGACTGCTAACAGTTGGGGATGGGATGGCAATTTCGTCAGAGGAGTGTCTGAAGAAAAGGAAGTAGTCTTGACACTAAATGATGGATATCCAGTAGAAGAACCAGAACCACTTTTATTAACCCGGTTTGTAGGAGAAGGAGGAAAGAAGAAGAAGAAGAAGAAGTAATTGCCCGAGCATGACAGTAGTTTTGTAAATTCTAGTGCAATTCTTTTTTTTGGGGTTCAACAGCCACACAATGCTCACTCGAGGATCACCTAGTTGAAATAGGTCGAGTAACATCGGACCGATTTCCTTGCCGCATGCACAGTTTACGGCTCAGTATTCAGGATGTTCTGATCGTGTCATACTTTGTAGCTATCAGAGTTGATCCATTCCATGTCCATCAAAGTTCTCGAAGCCGAGGAATTGTATGAGAACCCTGACGTGATAATGTCACATTGTTTCACACTAGATTACACACTGGAAAAAGATGGACTACTGGTGTACACTACAAGTACAAGGTGCACGAAGACACGTTTTGCTGGTTCATTCCACAGGCTTATCTTTACCGGAACCGTCGTAAGAATTATCACATGAAAGGCCGTCGCATCGTGGGCATGGGAGATAAATGTACAAACAGTCTTGGCAAAAAGGGTTAGGATGCATCTCATGAAACCGAAAAGGGAATGAACACACCATAAGTCTTTTTATGTCTCTCGCGAACGGAATAGATGGCAATAAGCAGTGCGTTTACGATCTCGCATGAGATGAGAATAAATTCGATCCCCTGCTCTCCGAGCCAGTGGTGCCGATAGTGGGCCACGCTGGAGACCCCCAAGAGCTGCCCTAGTATCATGGCGGCAAGTGTGCATGTCCACAGGTGCACCATCAGCCACCAAAGGAGAATGAACGGCAGCCGTGAAACGAGGGAGTCTTGGGAGTGTCCTGGGTGTGATTGAGAAGAGACGTGATGATAGATTAGGACGGCAAAGTCCAGGAGTATGGACATGACGGAGACGGTTGTGCCGATGAAAAACGTCGTGTGGCCCCAAAAGTAATAATAGTCGGAGGAGAGGATGCCCAGTGACAGTGCGAGTGAAGCGCAAACGAGAGCATAAATGTCTGTTGGGAGGGCGGGCGTAGGTCGTTGTCGTTGGCGGAGGTGTAAGGAAGCTCCCATCTGCATGGTGGGTTGGTTGCGGGCGGATGCCGAGTATCCGCACCGAGGAATGATGAAGCTGGTTTTTATACCCTCCGCAACTAGTGGCCCGGGTTTTCCCCTACTTGCATCGTAGCACTTGCTGTCATTTTAGGAATAACTGGAATTGATATTGATGAGCGCTCTCATGTCAGCATGAAGAATTGGGCGGCACGATGCGTGGTACCGGATCCGTATGTATGCAACGTAACAGGATGCGACGGGACATTGGAGAGTCGAAAGTATATAGTCCGGCGATGAAAGAACATTTATTGTATTGATTCCTCGAGCCATATTGGCTTGGCGCAGCAACGAATGCGTTGTGATATTGGGACCCGTAGTAGCACAAGTGTGGACAGATAGCATATTCATCGGGATGTTTGACGGTCCCATCATTCACACATTGTTCCTTCCCGAGGTATCACGACTATACCGTGCAAGGAAGGTATCTTTTGTGAGATTAGACACGGCCGCGGTCCGAAGTATATGAACATGTGGCAGACAGAAGCTCGAGAAGCGCATCCCTTGTACATTGAAGAGAACATTCCCGCACGGCATCGAGACCCTTGGATCTTGGAGCAACAGTCAAGAAAAGCGACAACGAGTGCAACAAACTTGTCGTTGTCGTCCTCCAGCTGTTTGATTTGCAAGCTAACCGCGGAGTCGAGTGAGAAATAAACTCTCTGCCGGATTTGCGTCACGGAAATCTCACACGAATCTAACGAGGACTTGGCTTGGCATCAGACATTATGTAATATCCAGACGCACCAGACCAGATGCAACGTAAACTGGCGTCCACCCAAATGTTGAACCGTTGACTGAGAAAACTCAGGGAGAAAAATCAAACATCCCGCCGTTGAGCGCGATGAGGGTATAAGAGGACCAAGGAGGAAACCAACGGCTCAACGTCCTCAACATGTTCACGAAAACAGCGCTGCTCCTCGGTCTTTTCGCCGCTTTCGCCGTTGCCGGTGGTTCCGATGCCATCTGCAACACCGGCACTTTCGTATGCTGCAACTATATCTATGACTCGCATTCAGAGGCTGGCTCTACAATTCTCGACGCTGTTGGCATAAAAATCCAGGATGCCGGTGCTATGATTGGCGCCAGCTGCACTCCGACCACTGTCATCGGCAGTTTTAACTGGTAAGCAGCAAGAAATGTTCATCCCTTCTCTTGGGTTGGACCTACGCCAACTGACGTTCTGACGTTCTTGATCAGCACTACGGAACCTGTTTGCTGCGCCAAGAACATTAGTGAGCGCTTCCTTTTTTTTTCTTTCAAAAAAAACAGTTTGGGGACCAGGAGTTGTTCCCATGGCTTAACGATCATGTTAGACGGCCTTGTTTCGACTGGCTGTAGCGTGGTTGATGTTTTCACATAGCTGTGATAGATGATTACTATAGATCAAGTTATTCTTAGAATCAGATTTAGAGAGCAGAGTTTTTGTGATACGTTTGGCCCTAGAAAGCCAAGAATTATTATACCAGGGGTTACTAGAGATACAAATGCCAAGAACAATGATCACACAAGACTTGGAAACAAAAAAAAATAGCCACAATCTCTATTTTCTTTCACTGACGTAAGAAATTCCAGAAAGACTAGACGTAGGTCTCGTTGGCACCTCTCTCTGACCATGCCACTGGTCAGCATTAGGATGAAAGTACGCTGGATCAGCGTAGGTCTGCGGGTCATATTTACCATACGATCCTACAGATCGCAACGAGACATTCGACTGGACACGACTCAATGTCGGTCCAGGATGGCTTAACCCCGGCAACGGCGTATTAAGGCCCATAGGCGTTGATCCTGCATTGTTTGGGTAAGGAACACCTTGCCTTGATGACGGGCGCCCTGGGTCTGACGGGTTCGGAAGCCTGGACGATCCTGACGGCGATTTTGCGCGCGGTCCACCACTCTCTACCTCTGCCGCCCTGGCCAGATAGTTTTCCTTGATGTTCATGGCAGACGTTCGGCGAGACGGTTTATGGTTCAGGTTTGGAGAGACTGTTGTTAAAGATTAGCGTGTACGCCCTCTCGGAATGGCGTAAGGAATTAAAACATACATTCAGGACCTCGAGAAGATGAAGCCTCGCCAACGGTATGATTTTGGTGGATAGATGGTGGTTGTGGAAGGGATCGTGACACAAGGTTAGGGCTGAGGAACTGATTCTGCAGGTCATTCTGGAGACGCTGAGTATCAGATGGTGATCGTGACTGCAAACCTGTTGATCAAACATCCTATAAGATCAGGTACGAGGTCAAGAACGCACCGGTGCTTGTACACTAATGGTGGGTGGGGTACCCTCAGAAACAGTCCGTCTGTGCCCCGTCTTGGAAACATGTAAATGGTCAAATGAATGCGCTGCCAAGTACTTCATGCTCAGGATGCAAAAGAGATCCAGAAAGGCATGTTCATACCTGCTTGGGAAACCGACGGAAATTGAGTGTGATGGGACTCCGAGATCACGCTTTGCACCGAGTGCATCTGCAAATAGCACTTTTATTATGCACTTTGACAATAATTTGGGGCCACCTACGAGTCCTCCTCCCTTATGGCCATTCACCGTTGAAGACGACGCAACATGGGATATTCTATGTGCTTTCGCTTTGCCACTAGGCAAAATTCTGTCGGTCGTTGGTGTGTTTCCTCGGCTCATCGGGTCTTCTTTGATAATGCTCAAAGCATTCTCCTTGTCCTTAAATTTCCATGACACTGTCGGTTCCCTCCCATTTCGTGCCGACAGACTAGTATTGGAAGTATTCCAATCGTGCCCAAGCACTCCAGGTGCATTAACCAAGGGTAACTGCGACATATGTGTAGACGTAGAGCCCGAGCCAAGTGAGTTCGATCGATGCCTTGCACTGAATGCAGATGGCCCCTTGCGTCGATACCAAGAAGTGGATGGGTCGGGTTGGTAGCGATACATATCCTCTTCGTCCACATCCTCAACTGGCGTTTCATCCTTTCCAGTTGGTGGTCGTTCTTCCGTAGGATCCGGATCAATAACTGGTCGTTTCCCGAATTTTTTGCGAAAGCTAAAAGACCGATACCACGATGCTTTCTTTTTCTCATCCTGAGGAGATACTTGAACCCCCGCAGATGGGGTTATTCGACTCGGGCCTGCCTGCGACGGACCACTCCCAGCATGTGTAGGTAATGGTACTTGACCATGATTTTTGTGTTGTTGAGCGGTGACCCACGATTTTCGAGGAAGCTTGGTTGAAAAATTATCATGAATATTGTACTCCTGCTCCAGCCCTTCTTGCGCATCAGCAAAGTCAACGCGGAAGATCTGAATCGATGGGCTCTTGGAACGAGCCGGTTCATTGGTCTGAAGTGGTTCTGTGCGTTGCTGAGGTGGCGGGGCGTTCGTTGCAGATACTGGCCCAGTTTGGGGCGCCGGTACTTGCGGCACAACTGTCGTTGGCAAAGATTGTGAGGCTCTATGGGAAGGTCCAGGTCGTTCGACAGCGTCCAGCAGGCGACTAAAATGATTGTGACGTGGCGTCGATTGATCGTGGGGGGAAGGTGGACGAATCTCAGTCTGTCGTATGATCTCGGGGGTCGACGAACGGACGGAAGACACATCGTCTTCAGCACCATGTCCTGCGTCGCCAGAGGCCTCCTGGTGTCCAGCGGTATCTGTATGCGCGACGTCTTCCGTGCCGTGCATGTTGGGGGACACGTCATGCAACGCTCTGTTTATCACATACGTCTGTTTCGCTCTTTCAAACCCATCGCTGAAACCCCATTTCCTTCCTTCCTCCCTAGCAGCATCAACAAGTCTCTGCTGGCGAAGTCTCCTTGCTTTTGCTCGTGCCCTTATGGCAGCCTGTTCCGCATCATCTCGTTGTTTCTGGATTGTCGTCATCATTTCAGAACCGTGCATCACTTCCCTTTGAGCATTCTCCAATTCGATCTGGTACAATTGCAGTTCCTGACTCGCCCTCGATGCCTCCTGTTGTGCCTCAATCCTGCTCTGGTTTATCTGTCGTAATCGTTCCAGCGCCTCTTGATTATTGTTTTCCAACTCTGATATTCGTGCCGCTTGCGTATTCAAACGCTGGAGAGCGGCACGTAGGGCTTTTAGGAGCCGTTTTGCCTCGTGTTCCTTGTCAATAAGTGTATTCACCAGCTCTTGAGAGGAGAGATGGGAATATGCCTGCTCTCGTTCGCGCCTACGACGGCTTGAAACGTCATGTGAATTTGTCCCATCTATTGGTGTGCCATTAAGGATGAGGGAGATGAGATTGGTGGGATCTGATAGGTCTGAAGGTAAGGACTGCATCCCATGAGTTTGGGTATCCTGGTTACTCTGTTCCCTCTGGTGTGCTTGACCCGCACCCCTAGTAAACGCACTTAACATGAATCCGAGTTTGATGACAGATAGATACCTATTGAAGTCTAATTCGCCTGGCAAATTTGTCAAACCATTTGAAGTCATGTCCTATACCCTAAATCGCGATGCTGTGCGTCGTAGGCTAGATGTCACAGACTCTGAGGGCGTATCAGAGCCGAAAGCATCATCTGTTGAGGGAACGGGTCGCGCCTGGTTTTCTGAAGATGATGAACGTAAGGAGCTACATCATATATGCTTTGACACGTGTGATATAGATCCATAGAGTTTTATGAATGTCAATATGTTATATGTTATATATGATGGTACGACACCGTATACACAGTATATACCATAAGAGTGCCAATAGATTAGTATGATGATGGAGAGTGGCATGATGAGCGAGAGCAGTGAATGATGTTATCTACGTATACAATTATAAAGGAACGAACAATATACTGCACTCAATTGGGCCCCAAAGCAAGACTACACGGATTATCCAACATCAGTGCACACGTCGAGACATCGCAAGATGACACAGTACATACCAGTCAATGTCCTCATATGTCAGGTAAATGGGTAAATCTGAAACCTGCTTGGATTCGAATTCCACGGTTGAGTGCAAGCGCTCGGGACTATCGAAGGACGCCCAATCGTCATCTACAAATTCCGCATCTGCAACCAAGACAGTGGCTATTGGCGCAAGCAAGATACTCTCCAACCCCTTGCTTAATACACCTGCACAGTCTTTGACAGTGACCCTACCCTCCTCCGTACAGGGTTCTTCAGAGTAGGTATCGAAATTGTACGGAAAGGACGGATCAGAAAAGGGTGCATAGTCAAAGGGTCGACGTTGAGGGGGATGATAAAATGGATTGTCAGCCGATATTTCTATGACTTGCGTATTAGCTTGATCCACCGAGACAGTGACAGCAGTGTCAGTTGCAGAGGGACCATCCCAATCATCAAAGTCAGAGTGCAGGTGACTTGGTGTGTCAAAGCTGCTTGCATCCGAGTCACACGTAAGGGGAGGGGTTATCGGATCGTCATGGCCGTCAGAGTCACCCATCTTTAGCAGATATTAGCGCGAACCACCTCGACCACACTAGAATGCATACCTGATCGTCAAAAATGGTATCCTCATTGCGATGCTCGAGATATAAAAGAGCCCTGGGAGCACGAACGCCAACAAATCCTTTCGACTCGCGCTGTTGACCTGCAACGGCTGCGGCGGAAGTAGAAGGTGAAGCAGACATTGCAAATAGTAAAACAACAGAACAGAGAAGGGAAAAGTGGGCAAATGAGTCGCCGGACAAAAGAACAAAAGGGTGGTAATGGGGAAACCAAAACAAGGTCGGACGCACTCGTTTTATGCGCCCTCACCTTGAATCTGACTGAAGCAGTGCTCCCGAAACCAGCTCCAATCAATGATGCTGAATAAGTGTTACTCCCGACTCTGGTCACTGATGGTACGCATCTTGAAGCAGTGCATCAACTTGTTCGTGTGTCATAAATCAAAGGTAGCTTGCTTATGGACAAACGAATATTTGTAGACATGCCACCGGCTGACTTGTCCTTGGGAAAGGGGCTGCAGAATTGCAAAGTTTGATGTAGAGTATCCAGTCCCTCATGCTTATCTAAGCATGGACGTCAATGATATTGGACAGACATCCGTCGTGCGGTAGCAACCAGACACAGACCTTTGACAATTCTTATGCAGTGCATTTTTTTAAAAACAGGTGACCGTCAATTTGATGATCATCAAACGGCATCAGAGGCCCCTCTCGCGTATGAAACGCGCTTTCCATCCCTTGACGACTATTCTTCCCAAGGTCAAATTATCCTTTGCTTCAGCCAACTTGACAACCTGACATAGAGGACCCCAAGCCTTTGCTGTGAGAGCTCGGGATTCCTCTTCCTTTTGCGCCTTCTTCTTACTCTTCGCAGACAGATCTACAAGAGCATCGGGTCTCTGAGGATTCCAGGCCCTTAGGCGGAATGACTTAACCCGCCGCTGTTCACCGTGAACCAAATAGCCCAGATTGCGTGTGAGATTATGGGACAAACCCCTTGATTTGCTCGAAGTATATAACATCGCTAAAGTGTTATCCACTGTGGAACAAAGACAGCCTCAAATATCAACACCTGTGTCCGTTGAACGAAACCTACCACGTTGCTCCCACAATTTCAGCCATTCCCCCCGACGCTTGCATTCAATTGAATCCGGATCCAGCTCCTGATGTTCTTTCGCAACTCGAGCCGCTGCAGTGAAAACAGGTCTCCATAATCTCCGCAGATTACGCGTAGCCTGCGGATGATGTAGTACAGAAGTCGACACTGTCCGCCAGAACAAGCGGTACAGGCTCCTGAACCGTGCAGGCAGTTGTGTTGTCATGAATTGCACTAATTTCCCACGACTTCAACTGGTGGTTTTGTTTTCTTGTGTTTGGAATCAAACTCTCAATTTAAAATTCCGAATCGGCATAGGCCGACGTATCCCTCAAAAGACTGGACAAAGTCATAGCCTGAATGTGACGCCGCGTAACCACCAACCGCCGTAGAAATCTTAAGAGTTCATACTGCATAAACGCCTTCCCCGGAAAAAGGCTCATTATCTCAACCCGGGATCACGTTTGACCCCACATAAAATGCAATTACGTGCCTGCTGGCTCCATGTGTAGAAAACTAAAAGAGGATTTGACAGAGAGTACTGCAAAGTTGAGTCCAACAGCCGTTGTGCATCACAGAATACCATTTTACATTGTATAGATTTCACTTCGCACATTATGACGTTTGTCGGCAATCTTATCCTTTGAACACTTGAACTGCTGAGCCCTGAGTTCCAAACATGTGGCCATGCAGACATCTACCGCTCAAGCCGCGGTAGGGTACGGCCACAAGGTCATTTTACAATTACAAACGGCGTCCCGGATCCTTACTTTCGGTCGCGCTCTCTCATGTGCATCAGGAACCATTTTGAATACTTTTACATGAGGTCCCATAAATTAAGTTATTCCATATATTCACCCGAAATCTCCGGGTAAAATGGCCAACATGCACTTTCAGGTACACTCCACTATGTCTTCAGTTCCTATTTTTGGAGCAATTACTTTGAACGTGATGTGAAAGACGAACGGTTGCATCCACACCGACACGAAGAAAAGCCATCTTCCCCCATATTCTCGGTCACCCAAAATGCTTCTTTGCTTGATGTCGCCTTAATTAAACTTGAACTTGATCAGAGATGAAACCTGCGATCTGCCACGCAATATTGTCCAAAGTACCTCAATTAGCAGGCAAACCTACTCAACCCAGAATGGATTTGGACTGCAAAAAGACAGTATGATAAGCGATGGTTATTGGGCGGCGTCAAGTGGCAGCGCGATTTGCGTTTTTCAATGTATTTTTGAACTCACAGGAGTAAACCTCCCATGGTGACGGACACTTGATCAAATGACTGGAGCTTTTGGACCACTCCATGTGATCAGTGCTTCACATGCGCATGGGAGTTTCATTCAATTTGTCAACCGTGTATATTTCTCATAGAAATCTCATCAGAAGAATTCAGGTATATAAGCCTCAATGTGGGGAAAAGTCGAATCTCACTGGTGCAGCACTCTTACTGTTCTTCACGATGTTCGGGCCAGCATTCAGAGCCTTCTGTATTCTGGGACTATCGTCCTTCGTCTGGGCGCAAAGCAGTCCTGGACTCGCCTTCCACGTTCTTGGTGGTGGAAATGACAACTACTTTTACCGCGACAATATCACCAGCGCGCAACTTCTTGTAACAGCTGCTAACAACACGAACTCTGTTCGACGTATTGTAGTAGCATTGCCTGCCGGCAATTCGGGTGGTGTCGCGTATTTCCTCCCAGTGGTTAACACCGAAACTCTTGGGCTCAGTCTCGTCGATGGATCCTTCAAGACGACGACGGAGGCATACAACAACATTGGAGCCCAAGCAGACATGACCTTCACCGGAAACGCTCAGCTAGGCGTCACTATTATCGGTGCCGTCAGAGCCTTGCGCGGTACGCACTCGCGTTTGCATGCCCATATGCTAGCAACTGATCTTGAACCATGTTAGACTACGTCGAGGGCTCGGGAACCATGCATGAGATCTTCAATTACACATTAAGCGACTATAACCTCACCTCCGTTCGCTTGCATCGTCAAAACATCAACCAGACTGTTGACTCCACGACCGGCCAGATGTCGTACAAGGGAGCTGACCTGTACCTGTCGATCCCCACCGGCAGTGACGCTCAGCTTTCAGTCATTCCGAGCACCAACGGTACATACACACCTCCGGACATTAAAATTTTGGTTCCCTCAGGCGCAACGAACCCCGTCGTTCGGATGCGGGTGCTCACAAACGAGACAACCCCCTTGGGTCTAGACGCACAGGAATTGTTCTTACAGGATTCGGAAGCTACCACACCTGCAATCCAGACTGCATTGCAGGGGCTGAACGACGGAAGCAATATCGCCGCCACGCAGGTTTGTGCCAAATCTGAGTTCACGGCCGTGTTTCCGTTGGTATTGATTTCGTTCCATCGTAGGTGTCATTCTTGACATACCGTGACAAATTCACAGCAGGGGGATGGCGATTCCTTACGGTAAGCGTGTTTGCTGCCACGTTCTATCGTGTGCTGACATGGGCAATCATCCAGTACTTCGGACGTGACTCTATGATTGCCCTGAGACTTCTCATGCCCCTTCTATCTCCTGATGCCATTGAAGCTGCATTGGGAGCTGTTATTGAACGCGCGAATTCAACTGGTGCGTTGTGCCACGAAGAAACTGTCGGTAAGTCTAGTCGCTAAAATCGACTTTCTTATTTGCTCTGGACTGAGATGAAACCAGGTGACTACGCATCATTCGTATGTCAAAGCAAGATTTATTGCAAAATATTGTGACTCAGGCAGTTCGAACTTTACCTTTTAGATCAACATCAACAATGGCGACTACGGTTATGGTGCCAAGCCCTTCTACGATTACAAGGTTAGTTGATAACCCTCTAAATTATCCGCTGAGTTGTCAATGACAAAACACCTACACAGATGGTTGACACTGGTATGCCTGTCAAAGATTGAGTTGATGGAAAATTCTCTTACCTGTCGATCCAGACCTCTTCCTCCTGCCTGCCCTTAGTCACTACTTCCTCGATTTGCCTCAAGGAAAGGGACGCGCGGCTGCATTCATGGCCAAGCAGGCGACATTGCAGAATGGAACCTACGCCGATATCGTAAAGAGGTCAGTTAATCTTTTTAAAGCAATATATTCATCAAATCACCAATGTTGAATCACTTTGCGTTAGGATTTCTGACTATAACTTTGAACGTGCTATCCCCTTCTATCAGAAACCCATTTACTCCAATCTTGTGGCTCTCCGCACAGGTGTCCCTGTTGGAAACTGGCGTGACAGCGATCAGGGCTTAGGATACGGTCGCATTCCATTTGATGTCAACTCTGCATTGGTCCCTGCCTCATTGCGTGGAGCAGAAGGCCTGATCGATGCAGGAATCCTAGAAAAACCAAGCGCCAACGTCCATGGCAAACCCCTGACCGTTGGTGCTCTAGCCACATTCTGGGAGACCAGGGCATACAAGTTCTTCCAAGTGTCCGTTGACCCCTCGACTGCTGAATCAAGACTGGAAGATTTTGTTCACAAGGATGGTTTGAGTGATGCATTGTTGAGCGGAGGTCAACCAAAAAGCGCTGTTAAATTCTTTGGTTTGTCTCTAAAGGCTGATGGTACACCTGTTGAGGTGCATTATTTCGTCAGAGACTAAAAAGCAACTACTGAACCTCCTGCCCAGGTCATGAACTCTGACATTGGTTTCAACCTTTTGTATGGCTCGAACGTCTCTCGTGACTTCCTGCAGTTGGCTGTCAACGCGCTGACATCTTATCCCCGAGGTGAGTCCATATGCCGTTATTTGAACAAGTCTGGTTTCTCACCAGCATATAATGCGCAGGATTGTTGACAAACGTGGGCATGGTGGTCGCTAACCCTGCCTACGATGGCAATCGAACTAATATTGACATATTGAACCGTGGCGCTTACCACGGTACAGTGATATGGTGAGTGAAATACACTTCATTAGCAGAGTGGCCTTTATAAATACCGTATACAAGGTCATTCCAACAAGCGGTGATGGCATCTGGTCTTGCGCGCCAGCTAAGCTTCTGCTCCCCGAATAGCACTGTCAACGTCGATTTCTACACACCGCCTGCTTCCACGCCAGCCTGGTGCAAGGATGCTCGATTCGTGCAGAGTATCAAAGACGCCCAAGCAAGAATGTGGGATGTCATCCGCGGAGGTCGAAGTGGTCAGTCACTGTTCTCACCGTCTACCGCATTGTCATGTCATCCCTGACCAACATCCTCGCAGAAATCTATTCTGAACTGTGGTCATACTCATTCGACAACAAGACGAACCAATTCTCAGTGGAGGACCTCGCTGCTCTGTCACCCACTGGTACTGAGTCGGACGCCATTCAGTTATGGTCCTATGGCTTTTTGGGACTGTTGGACCCCTCCGGTAATAAGGTGGGGCCAACAGCGTGAGCCAGAAGTAGTACAAACATAACGTTTGTTATTGAGCTAATTGTAATAGTTTCAATATGTTGATAACGAGGATGAATGTGAAAAGCATATTGATATCTAGACCAGACAGAAGCTCATTGAGCTCATTGACAAAGAAAAGGTATGCAATGCTCACCGGCACCGTTAGTACTGGCCGAGAGAGGGCGAGATTGAGCCTGCAACAACTTGTGGGGAAGGAACAGATAACCAAACAGATACAAACAGCTACGGAATTGGTTATCAAGGCGTTTGAGTGAACGTCCTCTTCATCCTCCCTCCATCATGTCAGTCCTCCTTCAATGGTCCCTCATAGTGGTCTCGTTGACCGCGTCCGTCTATGCCTCTCCTCTTTCAACTAACCCCTCCTACCCTCCTTCTCGCAATCTAGCTCTCGGGCTTGCGCCGCTTGTCGCCTCTGAGCATCCCCATGGAACCATCAACAACTCGTATATTATCATGTTTAAGGAGGATACTCCTCTTGCACTAAGAGATAACCACTTCAATTTCTTGCAGTCTGCCCACCAAGCAGACACTCTTTTAGACGAGGAGATGGCGGGTATCACACACGTATATGACGGACACATTGTCGGTTATGCTGGCAAGTTCACTCAACGTGTCGTTGAACAAATCAGAGCCATGCCAGAGGTGGACTTTGTTGAGCGCGACCAGATCGTACAGACTACGGACGTCCAAAGGGCTGCTCCTTGGGTGAGTCATTGGAGCTCGGTCGGGATTCGGAGGTCGAGGCTGACGGGTCGAAATTTTTAGGGATTGGCCCGTATTAGTCACCGCCCAAAGCTCACCTTTGGTACATTCACCAAATACGTCTATGATCCTGCAGGTGGAACTGGCGTCGATGTTTATGTCATTGACACTGGTATCAACGTTGCCCACGTCGAGTTTGGAGGTCGTGCGTCGTGGGGCAAGACAATACCTTTGAATGATGAGGATGAGGATGGAAACGGTCATGGAACACACTGTGCTGGCACTATTGCGTCTCGCAAGTACGGTGTCGCGAAGGACGCGACCGTTTATGCGGTGAAAGTGCTGGGTTCCAATGGTAGTGGGTCCATGTCCGATGTCGTCAGTGGCGTCGTCTGGGCTACACAAAGGGCTAAGGAGAAAGCGATAGCTGCGAAAGCTGAATTTGCTGCTACAGGAAAGAGTAGTCACAAGGGCTCCGTTGCCAACATGAGTCTTGGTGGTGGGAAATCTCGCGCTCTGGACACAGCAGTTAATAGAGCTGTCGACGCTGGCCTTCATTTTGCCGTTGCTGCTGGTACGTTTGACCACCAGTTTGCATTGACTGATATTTGACCAGAATTGGGATTAGGTAATGACAACCGGGATGCTTGCAACTACTCACCTGCGGCAGCGGAGAATGCGATTACTGTTGGTGCTAGCACACTTGGAGATGAGCGTGCCTACTTCTCCAACTATGGTGGTTGTGTAGATGTATTTGCCCCCGGCCTAAACATCTTGTCTACGTTTAAGGGAAGTCCTCAGGCTACGGCCACACTTTCTGGCACGTCAATGGCATCCCCTCACACTGCTGGCCTTATGGCATACTTGCTCTCTATCTATCCCTCGCCTCAATTTCACCCTGTCTTTGACGATGAATCCAATGTTCTCAGCCTCCAGACACAGCAAACTGTTGACATTTATGCCATTGTATATGCGTCGCTGCCCGATTGGATATCTGACTACATGCCTTCTCCGAAGTTGTTGGTTGCTATGACGGCACCGATACCAGGAGGACCAAAGACCTTGACACCACTACAACTCAAGAAGGCTATTCTTGCGTTATCTAGTGAAGGCCTGCTAGACACGCTGCCCGAGAAGACTCCGAACTTGTTGATCTTCAATAATGCAACTATTGCTTGAACGATGGTGCATCTATTGTTGTACATATCTCACTTGCAAACCAGCCCTACCATAGTCTTTCTTTAGTGATTGATAAGCGCGCTGTGTTCACGGTCTTGCCCTGGCTTCCTTTTGTAATATAGATTGTAGTTGCTCCTCGGTATAGCTTTCTTGCTTATATTTCACCGTTCGTTAGTACACTTGGTAATCAACTACATATTTTGCAGTTATTGATGTGCAGAACGGTAATAGGATGGCGCAATGTCCGCGAGAACTGCAAGCCAAGAACTGGAATATCATGATGTAGGCTCGCAACGATTATCCAATGTATTGCAGTGTGCTTGGAGATTGGTAGAGACATGCAAATCTTCACGAACCCCCTACGTTTGTTTTGGGCCATGCGAAAAATCCTTTCCAATGCACAGCGATCATGGCAATACTGAGCCACAGATCTTTGGGGATAGAAAACCTATGTATTAGACAGCTAAACAAAGTCTGGACTTTGTCGTTGCTGGATGCACACCCTAGGCGTTAAAGCGAACATGGACAAGTTGCGTAATGTCACGGCATTCCCGCGTACTCGAGCGCCTTTTACAGCTTCTTGTCAGCAATGCAAGACCGAGATCTGAGATTGTCACCGCACTGCAGCCGAAGGCCGCTGAAGGTAGAAATCAGAGAAACGAAGAAAATTGGCTTGCAGACAGCGTCTACAGCATCTGAACGTTAGAAAGTGGTGAGTAATTACTTCTCATGTCTGACTGGTGTTGCGGAATTTCCAGAGTGCCCGAGATGTGGAGGGTGCCAAGGTGAAAGGGTGCAAGTACACAAGCTAGTGCTGCTGGAAAGCTCGGGAAACTGGTTCAGTAAGGTGTTGGAGTGATTTGTTTGGATAGCTGCCATGAACGATGAGTCAAATGCGTCCCAATGTCGGTCTGCAGGAGAAAACTATGCGATGGCAGAGAATGCGCGGGATCTCTGCGCGTTCAATCTCTTGCCGAATAGTACCTGTTTTTTTTTGGCCGAGTATGACCCTAGCATAACAGCAATCTGATTAATTTTTTGATAGATATAGTTACCTTTAGTAAATTTTCCCACTGCAGCCCACGATTCAGAATTTTTGGCTGGAGAAAAAGGGTGATTCCCCTGCCAATGCATTCTCGATGGCGATTGTGACTCACCCCTTGACCACCTCGAGGAATAGGGTTTGTAGGAGATTATGCCAGAGGACCGCCTGTACAACGACCCGCATATCCATCCATCGCGTTTCTACCAGCACAAACAGTTTAGCCCACACCCACCCGAATTAAGCTTTCACCCTGACACTTGGCATAATAGGCAGCGCCCTGTGTCACTCATGATATTGTAGCTCTTTCGGTCAACTGTCGCTTGCGTATGAGGGCGGCATGGGACCGCATATAGTAACGAATAAGACTGAATACCACCCAGAAAGCCCGGAACACATCGACTTGGATCTATGGCGGCTGGTACCTTGTTCTAGTCCAAACAAATAGGAGATGACCCGGTTTGCATGCATTTCAGGCAACTTGAAGGTGGAGATTATGCCAATTGAATCGAGGTCACGTATAGCTGCTGTAACGTGAGATGCAACAACATCTCGTCACGGTATTATCCAGCGGGAGCGTGTCTCTTTGTTTGGCGAATGGTTTGGGATGCGGCGTTGGGTGTGTTGAGGTGGAAACTCTAAGCCTTCGGGATCGGAAATTAACGACGTTGTTTTGTTTTTGGAATCTGCCGTGGAATATCATCATTCTCTTTCCTTCCTTTTTCTTTCCGTCAGCCACAGGGCTGTGACGCAAGAATAGCGGTCATATCGCTGATCGCGAGGAATGAAGGTGTCGTCACTGTCTGGTGTCATGCTGTGTAGACACATCCACCGGCGACTTGGTTCTTTTTTCGTCATACAACGCTTCATTCAACAGCACTCATAACAGGGCATTGGCACATTAACGTTACTAAGATCCGAGGATCCTATGGAGATGCAACGAAATTGATGCTTGCTCTCCACAAAGTATCAGTCCATGTTTGGAACTCAAAACTATCGGTGGGGGGCTGATTGGGGATGAGCTTTGTTAACATGCTCTCCCCATGGAAGTGCAAATACGAAAGACTTTTAACTAGATTTAGTTGAGACCGAGATCCAGCCAGTCCGTTAGCAAGTGGCACCGCCCTGAAATGTGCGCCGAGAGAGCCAGTCAGCCAGAGGTTTCGACCCCTCCTCGTTTCCCCTGCGTTGTTACAAACGGTATTAACCCAAAGAATACATGTTGCAAATTTTCCAGAACGATACAGTAGGTGCCACAATTGATGCGTCCCTGGGGGAGATACTATCTGCGTGTCTTATCTGGTCCTGGGCCCCATACGTAAAGTACCAGGCAATTCAAACCAGGAAATTCCAATTGCGAGATGTAGATGTATTCGGATTGCGCATCATGGCCGTGGGCAGGAAATCCGCATGCGTTGACTGTTGATCGACTCCCTTTGCATCTATATCGCGCACTTCTAGCTGGGTTACTCCACAGTCTGTCGTACAGCTTTCCCATCCAACCAACCAGAAATTGATAGACCCGACGGTGACTCCGGGCGTCCTGGAAGCTGGCCAGTTTGATGTCTTTCCTGACAGGATTTTCTACGGGTTGGTTGACATAATTCGGTAATATTTCTAAAATGTCAAAATAGAAATCAGCAACTTCCCAGAATTGATGGCAATAATATATGGTTCACGCAACCAGACAACGGCTCTCTTGGCTATTGAATTGCAAGCTGTTGAACTGCGGAATGAAGGCAAATCGCTGTTTCCTTCATTGACCTACAAGGAAATCGGCTCAGTTGAGACGGGAAAATTCCAGGGAAACAGCTCTATGGCCGGTGTGGTGACTTTACAGCCTTCTTGCGGTATAAAACCGCCCATCAAATGACAGAGGAACGATAGCTTTGAGCACTCCACATTACCTCTGCATATCGTCTCCCCTCGAGGTCACATCCTTTGAATAACACTTGAAAATATGTCTTCAGCCTTGACCGTATACAAGAAAGCCTCAGAAATACCCTCCTGGGTCATATCCGCCCTTCAGCATGACCGCAACGCGAACGTCATTATCCCGCAGATCGAAAAATCCAAGAAGGACGGTAGGGATCGCGGTCAGCTCTGGGTCGTATGTGCGCCAAACAGAAAGGTCAAGTATGTCCTTGCGGTTACCGAAGGCCCCATAGGCGCATATCCCGCCTTCATTTTTACCACGGAGGGCACGACCGAATCCCCACGTCAGCTCAAAGACGAGATGACGGCGTTAGCTGCGAAACTGAAAGAACACTCTGACGCTCGACGTGTTTATTCGGTATTTGCACCCGAGGCCACCTGCATCGAGTTCTGCGATGCGTGGACGAGCCTGACTGGCATATCTCAAATTGAGAAGCCATATTACGACGCCCTCATAAGCTATTGTACGCCAAAGACGTTCGTAAAGGATGATACGAAGAGTCGAAGAATCGATCACGACTTTGAGCTCCGGCTTGCGAACGAGGGCGACATTGAGATGGTAGCCGAACTGTGCCAAGGGTTTTCTGAAGAATCTGTAAGTGCCTTGTCCGCCGCATGCCAAGCTAGTCTTATTTTCCGAGTACAGTGGCCATTTATATTGGAAAGCGATGGAGCGCTGGAAGAAGTCGAGTATCTGGTTGAAAATCAGCTTGTTTGGGTCTATATGATTCGCATGCCTGGTACGGGACAACGTGAGATAGCCTCTATTGTGGCTTGTACGCGCAACTATGGGGACATTGCGACAATTACCAAGGTATACACATCGAAAAAGTGGCGAAAAAATGGTTGTGCTGGCCGTTTAGTCAATCATGTCTGTAAAGAGTAAGGAGCACAGCTTCTACACCATTAACGGAAAGTAATTTTGTTTCACCAAACAGATTTTTCCGTCGTGGAAAGAAGTACATTGTTCTCTATGTCGGCGTCGAGAACAACGCAAAGTATGTGTATGATAGGGTTGGCTTTGTTGGATTGGATGGTAGGCCTGTTGAGGGGGTAGATCGCTGGGTGGAGATTGGCTTTGATCAAGATTGCGTCGATTTAGGTCATTGGTAGGCGTTTTAACTAGAGCTCACCATAGATTTGTATTCCTTGATCACTTGTTTGTTGTTACGCTCTGACCGTCGCATTGTAC
Source organism: Amanita inopinata Kibby_2008 (assembly GCA_001691775.3). Taxonomy (NCBI): domain Eukaryota; kingdom Fungi; phylum Basidiomycota; class Agaricomycetes; order Agaricales; family Amanitaceae; genus Amanita; species Amanita inopinata. Next base: position 11,819 of record JNHW02000082.1, on the reverse strand, counting down.
ATGTAACACTATTCATTGAATTGTGGTACATATTTTAGAAACGTCGTGCGAGCTGAATCTCATGCACTAGATTGTAAACTTCGGAGGTTGTGATCATGTCACGCATACTTGTACTTGAGTGATTATGGTAAGTATAATTATGGTACGCCACATTAGATCAGCATCAAATATCTGTCTCCGAAACCGCAGGTGAATAACGCATCTCAAATGGCCTCATGTTAATCGGACAGCCTTGAAAAGACATTGAAAAAAAATTGGATATTAGGATGCCTGGGGTAGATACAGGGTCTTGATGTGCGGTTCAAAGGCAAATATATAGCGTTGTATGGTATTAGGAATTTGGATTGATCGGCTTGGTAGGGTGTTCCAACGATGCCGCTACATTGCACGTCAGCGGATCGCAATCTCAAGGGGAGGGGAGGGGAGGGTAAACACGTTGTACTCGTGAAATGCACCAAGTTGGAGCGATACTGCAATTGATCACGATTTACTATGGGAAGCTGACTGCGCGGCTTCTGCAAGTGCCTTTTCATTCATTTCTTCCTGGAATGTAGAAGCAGTGTCAACATGTTACACATATAACAATTCAGAGAATAGGCAGGGACTACTTCACCTGTTCTTGTATTTTAGCTGCTACCTCTCTCTTTTCCATAAACTGAACGTGATCAGTAAGGCCATTATAGATATGTTTATGAATAACTTACATCTGTTATTAGGAATAGAATTAGTGGATGTTCGTCATGGATTCACTGTTCCACGTACCTCTTCCTTTCTGCATGATGTGCCTGTGCGCTGAGAATCCAAGAGCTACGCCATATACAGAAAGGCCAGCCAATGAATAGACTACACCTCTATGCAGATAGTCCAGCGCGGAAAGCCTTGCCATTGTGGTCGTCCGCTTTTTGCGTTCCTGTTTCCCTCTCGGTTTGTTTGTGTTTGTTGGATTCAAAAGGCTCCCCAGTACTGGATCTCACTGGGACCGTCGGCCGTAGACTCCACCATCTGATCAACAAAAGATATGGAGTTCAAGCGCCAATTAGCAACTTTGTATGCTTGGTGTACGCTGAATAATCTTGAAATCGATTCTCGTTTGGAGCTTCGGTGGAATCCAAATACAGGCATCGGCGTGTACTCAATTGGATTGGATATCCCTCTCGATGCAACGCGTGAGCATTGCTGTGGCTTAGTCCATCTGCGGACGTCAGAGTTCACGGTGCTTTAAGTTGTTCGAATACCAAGCCATGCAGTCCTGTCTACACAAAACTGTACTTTATCTGAGTACATTCCTTCATCAATGTATGGGCTTGATGCACAGTTATCGCTAGCCTTGGCACTGTATATTGAAATGTGAGTTGTCCAAAAAAAATCTGTTCGAGTCACTCCTAAAATTCATTGGCGCAGACTAAAGGACAAATCCTCAAGATGGTTTGGATACTTGCAGTCATTCGACAAGAACGTGGTTGACATTCCGTTATTCTGGCAATGCGAAATAGGCGTTGGTGAGCCGAGTAAGAGTCGGACTGATGATGGGCTGGAAGCACTCCAATGGCTTCGAGGAACTGAAGCCGAAAAAATCTTACGCGATCCGACAGAAAACCTTAGAACACTGGTTGTGAGTGGGAATACGATTACCTTTTATCCTCGAGAGAGTAGAACTGAAATGTCACAAGGAGGAACTGGATCATTACTACGATGATGTTGTAGAGCCATTCATCCTTGAGCATCGCGATCAAATAACGAAAGAGTTTGCAGTGATCTCCACGTTACACGGGTTTTACCGTGCTTACTCGTTGGTCTCTTCAAGAGCTTTCATCGTTGACGCATATCATGGGCTCTCCATGGTTCCCATAGCTGATGCGTAAGTGTGGTATGACAAATGTTGTTCAACATGTTAATGTGACTATCCTGTCAGGTTTAACCACGAGCTACAAAATCACGTACATCTCGAGGTACAATTATTCACTTGCCTTGGTCTTTGTCACTGATTGGGATAGAGTGACTATCATGTTTGTCCAGAGTGTGGTTCTTTGCGTGAATGCTCACACGACAGAGAGACTTCGTCGGCGATGCCTGGTGTTGAGTCAATCACTTCGACGTTACGGGCTGCGGTGTTGGAGGATGGGCAGAAGCAGGAGCAAGAGCAGGAGTATCACATGGTGGCAAACGCTCCAATCTCTCCTGGCGTCGAAGTCTTCAACACCTATGGCGAGAGATTAACAAGCGCTCAACTACTCACGCAGTACGGCTTCGTCTTGGAAGCCAATGAGAACGACGTTCTGACGTGGCAAATGGAGGAGATCTTCGACTGCGTATGCTCCCATCTTGATAAAGGGGTTGTTACACAGCGAAGTGGCCGCATTCTGAGTTGCTGGACAAAGTTCTGCCGACTGGACTGGAATCATGTCCCTAAATCAACCGCGATATATCTGGAGGGGTCAGAGGCGAAAAAGGGTCGCGCTCTGAGCTTGAACGCAGACGGAAAAGTTTCGCACCAGTTATGGATTCTGATGGCGCTCTTCTCGTTTGGCCAGGCACTCGACGGTGGTCATGTTCCAGATCGTTTGCACAGCCTCCTCAGTACTCAGCTTGCCCTGGAGAGCCATTTAGAAGAAACAGAGGAGCTAAGCGAAGGACCGGAAGGAGACCTAGTCGATGGCCATTCCTTCGATAATGGACTGCTAAAGGACCTGGAGCAAATATGCCACCTCATGATATGTGTGTGCAAAGATCGCAAGTCAAAGACGGGAAAAGCAGAATTTACTCCGACAGTACTGGATTTGGGAGAGATGTTTGATGTAGGCGCTCATTTTCTGAATCAGGTAGTGAGGTGATATATTGATGTGCTTGCGGACAGGCCTTGCCCGAAGACAGACCACGGACGCGTTTGGCAATATCGGTGGTGTTGAATGAGATGTCGTTACTGAATAGCTGTGAAGCGACGTGGACGGAACTGCATCCAATTATTTTGCGTTACGTGACTAATGCAAATGGCTGAGCAGGTCGACTTTTACTTGACGACATTGTACTTTTGTACTTTTTGTTTATTGGATATGTTTTAATCTAAACGAGAGCCGGTCTACTTCCGTGTCGGGCTCAGTGTCTTTATCCATATCAGGCATGGTGTTTAAAGTGGAACGGTCATGTCCAAGTGGAAGTACTAATATCTCACTCCATTTTCACTCCTTCCCCCATCCCACCAGCACCACTCTGCAACACCCATCGACACGCGTTGAGCAATGATTAGACGAATGGCTGACAGACTTGGCCACTTGGGCCACCAAAAGTCACTATCCGATTCCCCGAATCGGCCTCTCACTTTCCCCTCATCTTCAAGTCACGCACCGTTAGGAATTATTGACAAGCGCGGGTCAATATCTACCCAGCGCACGTCATTAAGTGACTTTACAAGAAGAACAAACAGCTTGAGCACGGGCGAAGGAGCCACCCCGCTGATGCTCGCCCAGCAACGTGTGACGCGCCAAAAAGGTACATACCGCCTAACAGACTTCATCATCCACCGAACGCTGGGAACGGGGAGTTTTGGTCGGGTTCATCTAGGTACAACTTTTCTCAGTCTGTGGTATTCTTGCGTTTATTCACGAGCGCCCAGTACAAAGTAAACACAATTTGCGGTTCTACGCCATAAAGGTGTTGAGTAAGGAGCGGGTTGTGAAAATGAAACAGGTAGAGCATACGAATAACGAGCGGCACTTGCTCTCGGCTGTTCAGCATCCTTTCATTATCAACCTCTGGGGGACATTCCAAGATGCTTCGAACCTTTATATGGTCATGGACTTTATTCATGGAGGAGAACTGTTCACTCTGCTGCGAAGATCAAATGTCAGTATTTAGGCACTGAATGATTGACAAGCCTAGACTGACTCCTAAACAGAGATTCCCAGACCCGGTTGCAAAATTTTATGCCGCTGAAGTAGCGCTAGCGCTACATTACTTGCATGGACTTGACATTGTCTACCGTGACTTGAAACCAGAGAATATACTTTTAAATCATGATGGCCATATAAAAGTCACCGATTTTGGTTTCGCAAAGGAATGTGTCAATACGACTTGGACGTTGTGCGGAACACCTGATTATTTGGCACCCGAGGTACGTTGACCATACCTGCCCTCTAGTGGTTGGTCACTCATTTCTCATGCTCGTAGGTCATTAGCCAACAGCGCTACAACAAAAGCGTTGACTGGTATGCACTCGGGGTTCTCATTTATGAGATGCTGTCAGGTTTTCCACCATTTCATCAACCGGATGGCAACCACGCTGCATTGTACGAGAAGATTCTCAGAGGTCCATCGTTCATGCGCTGGCCGACTGCGTTTAGTGATTCAGCTACCGACCTTATCATGAAACTGATGGAAAGCGATCCGTCGAAACGATACGGCAACTTGAAAAACGGTTCCATGGATGTCTTTCACCATGAATGGTTCAAGGAAGTCAATTGGGACATGTTGCTCAACCGACAGATCACGGCGCCATATGTACCCAATATCAGTGGAGAAGGAGATGCTAGCGCGTACGTTTCAGAAATTCTACCCTGTCGGACAAGCATTTAGATGGTCGTCATGAATATGCAGGTTTGAATTTTATCCCGAAGATAATGTTGCATCGACGTATGGATTGACCTTGCCCGACCCACACGGACAAGATTTCCCCGAATTCGAATATACCAGCGAGAGCTAATAGCTATAGCGACTGCGTTGCATCTAGAAGCTACACGTGAGTCTAAAACGCTAACCGCGAGCCTCGGTGACCCCGGTGCCATTTCACTTGGCGTCGCCATGTTGTTGTATGGTGTATGTTCACGTTGACTCTATTCACTCGACATTGTGGACTGTCAACCATTTCTTGTCCTCGATACCTTCATGTTGTACAATTGGCTGTTGTCGTCCCATAGCATCTATACCATTCGCAGTACTTGAATTTTGGATTCAACACTTAAATTTCTTGGTTTGTGCTGTAATAGAAGCCACCGAGTGTCGTGTGTTTACAAGAACCAAACAACCACATCAGACACCGAAAAAATAATGCCGTCCCAATCCATCCTTTCGTTCAAACATAGGGTACCATCAGGTTAATACCCTTCCAACGTCCTCTGGAGCAGCTCTAGTAGCGTTCAGGCACTCGAACCATCCAAGAAGCTCGTCAAACTGTCCAGGATCCAGAAAGATCGATTGTTCCACAGTGTTGCAAATACTCGAGTCAACTCGAGTCTCGCGGCTGAAGCACTCTCGCTATCAAAGGCGCAGAAGTTGTCTGAAAAGTAATCTAGATGTCTCACAGTGTGTCTGGTGAGGATATGTCGGAAGAACGGTGGCATAATGGGCGTCTAGGACTAGTGGGGCGTGGTCATGGGAAGGCGAGTGGTGTGCCGAGTGTGGGCAGGAGGGCGGATGCTGTTGGGAGAAAAGATGAGGACTGGGAGGCGCGGAGACTGTCGTTACTGGCGGAGAAACAGTCGCAGTTGCAGGAGGCGTACGACAGACATGACACTTTGGTATGTCCTTGTTCTGACGAGAAATACTTATCATAACCTTTGGATAGGTCAGAGAAGTGTTTCATATGGAGAATTTTCGTATGATGCTTGCTTTTGATCCTCAGGTGAGCATTTGCGTCTTACATTACTTTTGGCACATGTCTCACATGTTGTGCCTACAGGAAGCAAAGTCCGACAATTCTCAAGTACTTCAAGAGGTATTGTACATCATCTTGGCTAAGCAATTTTTGCTCATCGAGTTCTAGTACAAAAGTAAATATGATCTGTTGGAAAAGACAGATTCGGCATTGGGCCCGGCTCGCAAGACACGTAGCGCCCATACCGAACGCAGACAGATTATCCCTTCAATTTCTGCTCCCTCCACTCCCGCTCGTATAAGTACCAGAAAGCCTATTCACACACCAAAATTAGCCAAGGCACACTCGAACGCCATGTGGGATATCATCGTGCATGCAAAAGGAAAGGTAGACAGCAGGAAAGAGAGAGATGATGTCTCCGAAGAGGATGAGGATATACATCTTCTGCGTCGTGATGAGACTCAATCCTCCCGGGCAGTTCCTCAACGCAGAGAACCTGGCAAAACTCGGAGACGGTCGGCGGCGGATGAAGCCGTTCTAACGGGTAGCAGCAAGAACAAGCGTGCCATTGGGGAATCCGGCTCTTCGGTGCCTATCCGTCGAAGTGACCGGCAGAAGACTTTGGGCGCTGCGCCTCCAGCAGATAATCATGCGGCAATGACTCAGCAGGTAAATTTGTGTTTTCCATTAACAAGCTGTATGCGGCTTAGCTTTTAATAAATTCACAGTCCGATGTCTTGATGGTTACACCTAGCAAACGCCCAGCGCGACGGATGAATGGACTCACTGAACCGCCCAAATTCAAGATAAAACGAATCAAACTCGTGGTCCGCCGACCTCCGCCGCTCATCTCGCATCCGCTTCAGAGACCACCCCTCCCAAAATTCAATTCATTACATGCCTTCCTATCGTCGTATTTCTCGCCGTCTGATAGAGTTGTCGATGAAGCGGTGTTAGAGCGACAGGTGCATAAAGAGGCCATTGTGATGGAGCGCGTACACAGGTTGAGGCAGGAAGGACATTTCATTCCTGCTTCCGATGAATTGACGACAGAATCGCTTGCAGAGCTGCGCATATCATCATTGACGCCGAAGCGTATTTCAAAGGACATGTGGGATGACGTGGTGGCAGCTGCTACTGGATACGGACGTGCCAAGGCTAGGCGTGCAACAGGGAGACATGTTGCGGGACAGATAGCTACCAAAATCAAGGCATACTGGGATGGACAGGAGACAAGGAGGGAAAAAGTGAAAGCGCTGGAGGAGCGACAGCTTCGGGCATTGGCAAAGGAGACAATTCGGATGGTGGCGAATGAATGGAAGAAGGCCGTCTTCGTAAGTATTTACTCGTTTTATCTCTTTTAGCACAACCATATTCAGTCTCACGTCTCTCTCTCAGCACATACGTGAAAGGGAGAGGTTAAAGCAAGAAGCAGAGGAACGAAAACGTGGTCACGAACACCTTGATGCTATTCTCAACCAATCTGGTTATATCCTGAGAACGCAGCAAGGTGACCTGACACGCAGTGGTGCCTCTCGATCGAGAAGTCATTCAACTGGTACGCCAGTGGTGTCGGAAGATGAAGAGGAGGCGTCGGAAGAGGAGGGTAGTGACAAGGAAGGTACTGACGCTGGAGCCGGAGAGGAGGCAGACGAAGGTGAAGAACTCGATGAGCTAAAATCAATTGGCGATGATGGGGAAGGACGGGACGTGTTCCTAATAGGCGAATCGGAGGCAGTCCTGACAGAGGGTGGACAAGAAGATGAAGATATGGAGGCAGTTGATGAAGATGACTGGTTTGATACTCGGATGTTGCTCGGGGATAAATTGCGCGTGGAATCTCCGGATGAGATGGAGGTGTCCATGTCTCCCCCGGAAGACGTTGCACAAACCGTGGATGAAGTCATTCAAGATAGCTCTTCGCGCCAGACCTCACCCTCAGTTGCCACGCCACATCTCTTAAATGAAGTCTCCGAAGAGAAGATCGAAACACCATTGGGGCCATCGCAGCTGTTGTGCTCGGAAGGATCTGGTGTAGAGGAGACGCATGCTGCAACTGTCGCTTTTGCCTCACCAAAATTACCAAGTGCTGAATCTTTACAAAACCCCAGTGTCACTGGAGAAAAAAGTCTTGACGTCAGTCTGGCGTTGTCGGAAACTCAGCGTAAAGAAATAGCAGCTACAGTAACGACAGTAGCTCTTACCCCCTCCAAACTTGAAGCCACAGAACCTTTGGTTGAGCCTGGAGTAGAAGATAATGCCAAAGAAGACGCTGCCAAAGATAGTGACGATGAAGACGGTGACTCTCGCATACCTGCTCATCTCAAACCATATGCTGTCGCACCAGTGGATTGGGACCCGAACAGTCGAATAACGCCACCTCTATTGTTTCGTGGTGTTCTGCGACCATATCAACAGGCTGGGCTCGAGTGGCTTGCAAGCCTTCACTCCAACTACTTGAATGGTATCTTGGCGGATGAGATGGGTTTAGGGTGTGTATTTTTTGTTATTCTCGAAAGACGCCAATGCAGATGATTATTATAGGAAAACTATCCAGACGATTGCTCTTTTTGCTCATCTTGCTTGTGATAGGGGAATCTGGGGTCCACATCTCATCGTCAGTGAATTGCATACTCGAGTTCGTCGCTGTACTAAATTGAGCATGTAGGTTGTTCCTACCAGCGTCCTGTTAAACTGGGAGATGGAATTCAAAAAATTTCTTCCTGGATTCAAGACTCTGAGTTACCATGGGTCGACGAAGCGTCGGAAAGAGTTGCGTCAAGGTTGGAACGATAGGCACCATTTTAACGTCTGCATCACATCATACACACTAGCGAGTCGGGATGCACACATCTTCAAGCGCAAGCAATGGTATTACATGGTGCTGGATGAGGCACATATGATCAAGAATTTCAAATCTCACCGGTGGAATACACTGCTTATGTTTCGCTCGTTTCGGCGCTTGCTTTTGACAGGGACTCCCTTGCAGAACAACCTGACGGAACTTTGGGCGTTGCTGAAGTTTCTCATGTCGGGCTCTAATTTTGTTAATCTGAAAGAATTCGGCGAATGGTTTTCCAGTGAGTCACAATTATCAGTTATGACAGGAGGATTGGAAACTGATGATCAACAGATCCGTTGGAAAAAGCGATAGAGATGGGCAATGTGCTGGACGACGAAACTATGCGGCGCGTAACAAAGCTTCATACCGTCCTCCGACCATACTTGCTTCGACGACTAAAACGTGACGTTGAAAAGGAACTGCCCAGCAAGTTTGAACATCTCGTTCTATGTCCTTTGTCGAAGCGGCAGCGGTTCCTCTATGACGAATTCATGTCTCGTGCGCAAACGCAAGACGCGCTACACTCAGGGGTGTACCAGAAAATTGCCAATATTCTCATGCAACTTCGCAAAGTCTGCAACCATCCCGATCTCTTTGAAGTCCGACCGATAGTCACGTCATTTGCGATGACTCGTTCAGCGATTACTGATTTTGAGATAAAGGAGCTTTTGGTTCGTCGGCAGCTTCTTCACGACGATGAAGAACGCGTCGACTTTGGGTTGCTTGGTCTTCAATTCGTCGAACGTCAAGACACTTCAATAATTGTCGCAATGGAAACGCGGCGTCTTGACGCAACATCGCAAGTGACAGCCATTGCAGAAATGCCAGGGGACTGCCCACCCAAGGATTTCCGGACGATTGCTGGATATCAGAAATACGCCGAGTATATGCGCCACGCTCAAACTGCGGCTCACTGGGTACATCTGGGATATCTCAATCGGCTTCGTTGCCATAGTTTTCCCGTTTACAGTCGAGAGCTTATCACGGCTACGCGGTTCATGTATCAACCCTTGTTGCCAACGTCTGCTGTCGACATTCGTCGTCATTACATGGATACTAGCAAGTTGTTGGCTTCTGCTGTGTTGTCATATGAAAAGCGCGCGGAAAGTATGTTTGGGTACATCGACCGGTTTGCTTTCATTACGCCGCCAGTTGTTGCTCTGGACCTGCCTCGGGTTGCGCTTGCTGCACGTGAGCACGCCATAACCAGTCAGCCTCCGGAGTTTGATCACTTGCTGCACCGAGCGAGTGTAAAACTTCAGATTGCATTCCCAGATCCATCCCTTCTTCAGTACGATTGTGGCAAACTACAAGAACTTGCTCGGTTACTTCGGGAAAAGAAGGCCGGAGGGCACCGCATTTTAATATTCACGCAGATGACTCGAATATTGGATATCCTCGAAATTTTCCTGAATTTTCACGGATACCTCTACCTCCGCTTAGATGGCGCAACCAAGATTGAGGATCGACAGTATATCACTGAACGCTTCAATGCTGATGACAGAGTGTTTTGTTTCATTTCTTCATCCAGATCTGGCGGTGTCGGCATAAAGTCAGTCGAAGTTATTTTAAGTGTGCCAATTGTCGAAGCTAACAGCCATTCAGCTTGACAGGCGCAGATACGGTAGTATTTTACGACAGCGACTTCAACCCCCAAATGGACAGGCAGTGCGAGGATCGGTAAGTAATCTCCTTCCATCAACTTTGATCGCGCTGATTCATATGAAAATGTGAAGGGCGCATCGCATTGGTCAAATTCGGGACGTGCATATCTACCGATTCGTTTCTCAATACACCGTTGAAGAGGCGATGCTTCGCAAGGCAAATCAGAAGCGATCTTTGGATGATCTTGTGATTCAAAAGGGCGAATTTGATTGGCGATCACTTTTCAATGATGAAAGCGCGTTGACGAAGGCCTTGGAAGAGTTTGAGGACTTGGAAGATGCCCATGCCGCTGCCGTGGCTGCGAGGGAAGAAATTGTCATGGGTGATGCTGATGAGGCAGATTTTGCTGATGACGGAGGTAATGTTGGAGCAGAAACCATTGAAGCACCAAGTGCTAGCGAGCATACCCAAGAGAGGCAAGATGAGGCTATTGAAGAAGCTGAAGAGGAACAGGAAGGGGGCACCACCATTGACTACATGATTGCCTTTGTCAAGAATGACTATGATTTCTTCAGAGATTGGAGGATATAGGGGATATCTTATTGCCATCACGATAGATAGTGTACTTATATAATCTTGTTGTTACATTAGGGTTGTAATGTAACTGTAAGGGTGTCCTTGTTAAAGGATGTTGAATGGATAAGTAAAGTGATTAAAGGGATATGTTGCTACTTGTCATGCCAGAGCATGGATGCAGGGATTGAGAGGTCCCAGTAGATATATACATACTAGTGGTGGACTTGGGAGGCTGTAGATACTCAATGACAAACAAAGTGAACAGCTGCTGTCTGTACTCCCTTATAGATTGTGGCCTATGCTCCTTCCCTAATAGTTACCATCCAGCTGGGTGTATAATTCAATTGTGCTGGACCAGTCTTGTAAGGGCATCTAGCATTTGGTGGAGGCCTGTGAGAATATTCCAAGGCATGAGAGCACTGCTCAGCAGGGATGCCCAGACAGAAGAGTCCTTATTGATGTACATAAGTAGCTCATCCAGTGAGGTTTGACATCTCATGCTTGTTGTAAAATACTTCTCTCTTGATCTGACCCCATTGTTAGGGTCCAAGAAGAGAGTAAGCCTCATAAGAAGCAGACAGCTAGGAAACCAAGTTGATATTTGACCTGGGGCTCTAATGCCCCAGGGGCCCAGATTATATATGCACAGCTGGTAGTGAAAGACAAGGGTTTGGCAAACCCCCAGGGTTTTTGGAGGGTAGGGGTAAAGGGGGGGTGAGGGTCAAATATTCACACCCTCCAAAAACCCTCACCCTTGTGAAGGGTTTGAAGGGTTTTCACATAGGCTGGGAAATAATTGTTGACTGATCTTGGTACATGTCCACTTCAATTTTTACTTTATACCTTATCATCTTGTCTTTCAGCAATGCTTTGTTGCAGTTTACATTTGTTAGAGCAACCCAGTGCCCATCCTCTCATGACATCTGGCCTCTGGGGACAATCCTAAGTGTTATTTCTGGTATGTACAATACATGAGAAATACCTGGGGATGAAGACTCTAAGGAATCCCATACCTAGTACATGCTGTGTAGTATATAATTGCATTAGTCATAGTGTATAGTAATGTATTGTGAGTGGGCAATTGTCAGGGATCGAACGAGTCAAAGAGAAGGGAGCAGCCAGAAGCCAAGGTGAGATTCAACCTGGGGCTCTAATGCCCCAGGGGTCCATACTTTATATACAAGAGGACCAGGGTAAGTACTACTACTC
>JNHW02000081.1:0-51485 GCA_001691775.3 Amanita inopinata Kibby_2008 | reverse complement strand
CTTCCATCTGTATCCTGGCACCCAGCCCGGAAGATACTTCAAGTACGGTATCACGGCCGGTACGAAATCAACCCAGAAACGACCATAGATACCTCCTTGCGCAAATCCGGTCATGGCTTCCTCTACGTTAATGAGAAAAGGGTCATCCAGCCCATGCACCTTTTGACCGTATATAATTTCAATGACGACCACTGCGAAATAACTAGAAGACGTCCAGTCAGTTGATGATGGATACTGACACAATGGAAGATACTTGCAGTCGGAYGTGAGAAACRAAATCTTCTGGTTTCTCCAGCAAGTTACGCAGGAACGGCAGCACTTCTCTTTGTTGAATGGGTTGATATGAACTGACTACGTTTGGATGGAAATGGTCGTGGAACGCGCGCCGATGGCGACGCCAATAACTGTCATAGGACAATAAGAAGAAAAGGAAGCCGAAATCCATTCTGAAATTGGATGTTTAATGACCACATGCATAAAACATTTCACTCGTGCGATGCTTACATGTCGATCAAGAAAGAGAATTTTTGCCGGTATGAATAAAGAGTGGACCGTTTCACGAAGAGATCATCCGCGCGTTTGTGAGAGCCAACGACAATGAAGCGTTGACCGATCAGCTCAAAGTATATGATATCGGAACCTRGGGATTATAAGTTAGTAGCGAGCACGATTACTTAATGACGTGTTGAGTACCGTATTGTTTGAACATGTTGTCGAATATCAGCCACTGTTTCCCGGCCGCGATATCGAGTGAGTTGCCGATGATAGGCCACCCTTTGGGGCCGGGAGGTGGTGGCAGGCCTCGGGGATTAGATTTATTCTTGCGGCGCACGAACGTCCACAGCAAGGCAAAAGCAGCCAGTGCTATGTAAGGTAGTGGGGACATCTGAAGAATGCTGGGGTGGAGGGGAAGAATGAGGCTGGGGTGGAGGGGGACCCACAATCTAGCTTTAAGGCCTTTAATTGACGTTTAATGTGGCACAGATGATAATACTAAAGGAGATGATATGTACATGTGAAGGAAGAAGAGTGTTGTTTTGAATTGAGGAGTGCGACGATCCATCTGCGAATCCATAGCATGCAGGGTATGCATCGCCATGATTTGGAGACTAGCGCAGATGCATGAATCTTGCATCAAAAGTGTTGTGCAGCAGAGGAATGGACCCGATCATAGCTCAGGCATCAACTCTCGTCAAAGCATCTGTGCTAGAATACAACACCACCTTTCCAGTACTCTCACTCCTTCCACAATCAACTACCAACTACTTCACCAAGGTGCTGACAACACAAACCCCGCCATTGTCAATCTCGACTTCGACAAACCATACATGATCTTCGTTTGCGCGTTCAATTTCACCGCGGCAGACTTGTACAAGGGCGACATAAAGGGAAAGGTCGTCGGCAGCGTCGCTTCTGGCGGAGCCGAACAAAACGTTGGTTCCATTCCATACACACTTGGATATTGATAACCCAATTGCCTTCTGTTCAATATAGTGGACGCTGACCGATGGCGGGAACGGGACACAACATCCGCAACGAGTACGCATATGCTAGCTTGTACGCCTACGCCACTGTCCTCAACGCTAAATCGGTCAGTAAAAGTTATTAGCTCCGTGAAAAAACGAATAAAAGAAACAAACATGTGACACCTAGGGCGCTGGCCTGGTTGGCAGCCTCACTCCAAGGACCTGGGAGATTGTCAGTGTCAGGGATAACATATACCGGTGAACAGTCTGTTTTGTTCAGTTTGTTGTTTGATGTTGAAGCACGAATGCGCGGAAAAGCATCAAGGTACCTGGACAAGACTTGTATTGGACACTCACTCAGAACGCGCAGCCTCCTGAGGTATGGCATCACAGCTAACACTGCTGTATATTCTGACGGAATGACAAGCAACGGACATCAAGGAGCATGCCAACCGCAGAAGAGATTACCCTCGCAGGTGGAAAGTGCTGTTATGAATAGGAACATGAATTTAATGCATTAAAATAGAAAATAAAGTTCACGACGCTTGTGACTGAGCCTAACACGTTCAAGACGAGTTGGAGGGAAGGGAACGTGGATCGTAACCCATTTTCTGCCTTTTTCTCCCACTTGCCAAACTTCTTAAGTCGCTGGAGCTGCTTCTCGATAACGGTACGAGCATCCCCGGGGGAGCTGATCTTGCCATTGACAGAAACCTTGCGATTTGTGATGGATTCATATTCAGCAATCGCTGCTTTCCAAATTTCGGAGAACTAAGTGTCAGACATGACGAGGACGAGAACGCGAGTATCGATCTTTTGAGATGATGGTGGTTTGCGTTTAAACTGGGATAAGCGCTCGTAGGCGTGGCTGAGTTAGCTACGGGTTCATTCGTACAGTCAAAAATATTGTATCTCACTACCGGTCCGTGTTCCGTGTTCTCGAGATGGAAAAATGCGTATTATTGCTGTTGGACTGAGGTACGACATGAAGTTGAGGCGTGTGCCATCTAAATGCTGCAAGGCTAAACTATGTCGGGGAGTAGAACGTCATAATCATCGTCGCACGGGAACGGTGTGAGTCAATTAACATCAAGGTACAATATCTGCAACTAGCTAGTTAATAACCGCCATTCGCTGCTAACTGGCATATGTCGGATGGTAGAGCTCACCGCAATAATGACAGTCAGAGTTACCTCGACCGTGCATCAAGTTGGTCAAGTCGAACAGAGAGGGTTGATTCTTTCAAAGCCAGGGCAGAGCGAGATCACACAATCTAGATCACAAAGCAACATCGAGTGACACTGAAAACGGAAGCGAGTTCCGTTCAGTTGTACTTTGAACGCACCCAAGAATAGCAGTTGATAAGTATGCAAACGCCAAAACAACCGAAGAGGTTACTAGAGGTCGCGTTTGATAGAAAAATATGAGCTTGATTCCTGAGGCCTGCATTGTCCAAAGATGCAGAAAAGACGAGAAGACATACGTTCATGGCGATGAAAATATGGTTGAGCACACCGTCAATGGTGATGAGCGCAAAGGGACTGCGCTTCTATTGCATCCATTACTGTTCTCTGTAATTCGCCGTGACCTCCAAACGGGAGCCTGTAAACCAAGCAAGCCTCCAGCTCCCAGCTTGCTCTGCCAAAGACGATAAAAGGCCCGCTAAATTGGATGGTACTTGACAAGCTAGTCGTCCCGTAAGAGATAGAGTGTCGCCAAGACTCCCCAGAACCGACCTTCAACTTCACATTAGACCTGGCCATTAGGCTGAACGTCGCATTGACTCAAGAAACTCCCAACCACACATTCCCACGCCTAGAAAACTCAAAAAAGTCCTTGCAGCTCAAACCAAAACTTGAGCTTGAGCATCTACGATTATACATACAAACCAACGAAAAAGAGTGTTTAAATGTACAACGAACAAAGTCGATACGAGATGCATGGGTTGTATTGTACCTAGCCAAGTCATGGAGTAGATGATTAACCAAGGTTAAGACTGGTGCTAAAGATGGTGAATACGAAATGGCGTGTGTCAGTAAGAGTACGTATACGTGTATATGAATACGGACATATCTGGAAGGATGGATGGATAAGATGTATATAGAGATGTGTAAGTACGTACATATGCAAATGCGATGCATGCCAATATAGATGTATAGAATACAGTTAATATGCACAGACCAAAACCAAAAACCGAACCGAACGTAGCAAGAAAGAGATAAAGAAAACGGGCAAGACGAAAACAATTTAAAAAAGGCAGTGGTGACCGTACCTGCGCTCCCACCACCCACGCGTTAACCGTCAGAAAGAAAAATAAAATAAAAGAGGAAAAAAGGCAAGGGTTCTCATTGTCGATGGTCCACCACCCAAAACCCAAACCCAAATGTAAACCGAGAAAAAGAAAGGAAAAAGACAGGGAGCCTGAGGGGGAAACGAAAAATAAAAGCGAGGAAACACAGTCACCGGCATGCATCTCCACCATTTCATCAAACTTGACGGCCTCCTCTCCGTTCCCGGCTCCAATGAAAAGACCCGTCCCTTGCACCCATACCCAAACTACCACCACCCAACTCCAACTTGCCTATAACCTCCTCGGACCCTTGCTGACTCAAACTGACCAAACCCAACGCGGGGCTGCCTTCCTCCCTTCCTCCCCCTCTCCCTCTTCCTCCTCCTCTTCCTCCCTCCTCTTCCCTTTCATTCTCCCTCTCCTTATCATCATCCCACTCTCCTTCCGATCCACGATCCGCCGCCTCATGGCCATGCCACCTCCTCACATAAGACGGGTACCCAATCCCCAACCCCATGCCCAAACTCGCCTTCCTACTCGCCCTCTCCCTCCCTCTCCCCGCATCCTCCCCTCCATTATTCCGCGCAGCCGTATTCGTATTCGCGCTCCCCGTCCTTCCCACACCAGACCCAGACCCAGATCTTGCTCCAGCTCCAGCTCCAGCTCGAGGACCCGCACTCCACCCAAGCCCCTCCAAACTCTTCAAAAACGCCTCATTCATCCTCTTCAACCTCACTTCCACTTCGGCTTGAGACGTGGGTATCGCTCCTGGAGGCGAGGTGGACGGCAGCCCCGATTGCTGAGGCGGCGATCGAGACTGCGAGTGTGGAACGTAAGGGGGAAGACGGGTTGGTGAAAGTCCATCCGTCGTATGGATATCAAAATCAAACGCAGGTTTGGTGGCGATCATGACCTCTGCCTTCTTCCTCGCCTTCGCACTTGGATCGTATTCGTCGTCGTCATCGTCTTGAGAGTCATGCCTATCAGTCGTAACAATCGTGTTCCCGTTCCCGTTCCCGTTCGTATGCGCATTCGTACTTTCATCCCTAGTCGTATCCGCCCGGACCTTACCAACTCCCGAACCGGCCTTGACGGTACCATCTGTTCCATCCTTCACATGTCCCTGTTCCCCCTCTCTCTGGCTTCGCCCACCTCTGCATTTCTCCCCCTCGACTCCCGCGTCTTCCTCACACGCCCTCTGCTTCTCCCTCTCTCTATGAACAACCATCCTCCACCGCCCACTCAACGGCTTCCTCATCTCGATGTCTTGCATAAACACCGTAATCTCGTCATCTTCCGTCTTTCTTCCTAGGAACGAAGAACTCTACAAGCAAAACATCAGCTCTCCCCAGCACGTCAAGTGATGGTGGTGGTGGTGTGACATACCCTAGACCGAACAGGCATCACCTCTCCACCGTCAACCCCAGCCCCGACCCCACCCGTACCCGTATCCCCAGAGCCCAGCGTGACGATGCCTTCCTTTGCCCCACCCTCTCCTCCCTGCACCCCCGCTACAAGTCCCAGTCCACTTGGGCTCCCCGCCCCGACGCTTAAAGGCGACCCACCAGCCGACGACACTCCCATCGGGCTCGACGACATAGGTGATGCTCCCCCCACTCCTCCAGCACTACCCGCCGAGGATGTATACCTATGCGTAAAACTGCTCGAGTACCGCTTCCTCTGCCCAGGCAGAGGTGACTGGGCCAGAGCTGCGGACTGCGGCGACTGAGGTTGAGAGGGTGATTGAGAAAGGGAAGGTTGAGGCGAGTGTTGTGTCGGGAAGGGATGGGCTTGCACATGTCCCTGGGTCAAAGATGAAGGCCGAGGTGGCGAACGGGACATTGAACCCGCCCCTCGCGTTACCCCCGAAGCTGAGCCCACAACGTTGGGTTGCAAACCAGCGCTCCTCAATGAATGCACGGAATGAATCGAATGCGTCGAACCCACACTCGTCCCTGGAGCTCCGATCACCGTATTTGGATTCACGCCGGCCGCACCAACGCCAGAACCGGCGCTGGCGCTATTCGACGAGAGGGTGCTGCTCTTGAACGGATTGATCGTCGGCCTTCGGATCGGAAATCCTTGCGTCTGAATCTGACTTCCTAATGGGGAAGGTTGAGAGCTGTACTGCGACTGCGAGGGTTGGAGGAGTGACGATTGGGTGGTGGGTGGAGAGATGGAAGTCCGACCTGGTTGGATGGGTATCGGTGCCGGTCCTTGTCCTTGTCCTTGCCTTGGAACGGGAACAGGGAGAGAGGGTGAAGCAGATATTAGAGGAGAGGATGTTAAAGACGGGCTCGGTGATGATGCCCGTCGTCGACCGTTGAGGGATTCGAGTCTGAGACGGGAAAGCGCCGGTAAGGCGGTTGAAGATGGTGAAGGTGAAGCTGGGACAGGTGGCGTCGTGAAAGAGATGGAGCTGTCAGACCCATGGCGTTGATGGTGGTACGGTTGCTGTGGTTGCGGAAGAGGGTGGGCATGGGGATGAGGAAGAGCATGTAAGTGTGGTTGTTGACGCAAGTGTGAAAAGTGTGCGTTGTGTGCCGGGGAGGACGGCGTGGACGGAATCGTGGCCGCCGTGGGTAAACCTGTAGGGCCAAGACGAGAAGAAGCGGAGGGTGGGAGTATGAAGCGTTCTGCGATTGATTCTGTCTGAGAAGAGTCTAGGTCACGGGGTTTGTTGGAGTTGCCGGTGCTAGTCAGAGTTGGGACAAAGGCTTCATCTAGAGAGATGAACCGCGACGAGAGCAACGATTCAAGATCATCTAGCTGGAATGTGGGTGATTCAAGGTAGGTTGCTGACAGTGTGAATGAACCGAGAGGGTGTGGCATGGATGGAAATTCATGTGATCGAGTTGGGAATGGTGGATGAGTCGGTGAAGGCGTCATATCTGGCGTGAGAGTAGATGGCCGGTGCACAGTCAGTAACATATCGGGGTATTAGGATTGTTGATGGGCAACTCACTGAAACGAAGAACATTGTCTCCCAATTCGTGAGAGTCTGATACTCTCAGCTGAATTCCCAGCTGAGAGTGACCTGTTCGTCTTCTCAAGCGTTTATAGAGCTTCCAAGTAGGCAATATCCTAAGCAAACTGAATAAGCTGCGAAAGAGTGGTATGCCATGCTTGTATATGGTTGGTAGAGCAATGTCAGTTGGAGGCGGCACGTCATGCGGCCTCGGCGTGAATGATAATAGCCAAGATTCCAGGAGCACGTAGCGAGGTGTAGGTTCGATTCGGATGCGAGAGGAGGTGGAGGTGGTGTTACGCTGGGAGAGAGCTACCAGGACGTGGTTGTTGGACAGATCTGGGACGGTGAGGAGGACGTTGATGTAAAATGGCGGGGGTGGTTCTGGAAAGGTGGTCGAGATGGCTTTGAAGACCTCCCTCAGCTCCCTCGGGAACATGTCAGAGTCTGGCGTTTCGAGATTGAACCACCTGTCAATCTTGTTCTTTCCGCCACTGGCGCTTCCAGTGACGTTGGCGTTGACACTGGGGCCGGCGAGGGGGCCAGCAGCAGTATTGGTAATGGAGGCGGTGGTGACGGCAGTATCTGGAGAGGCTCTGGCTTGGTAAACGACGTGAAAGAGCTTTGTGTAGATGTGCAGAGCAATCTGGTCAGCTTTCTGTCTGTCGTCGAGTGCGGCGGTGAGGTTCACCGACATGACAGAGAATGGCGGCGAGAGTGAAGCAGTGAAGCGGTGAAGCGGCGAAGTGAAAGCTATTCCACTGACGGCGAGGCTGGCGTCACACCGCGTCCAAACAAAGT
Organism: Amanita inopinata Kibby_2008; assembly: GCA_001691775.3. NCBI lineage: Eukaryota > Fungi > Basidiomycota > Agaricomycetes > Agaricales > Amanitaceae > Amanita > Amanita inopinata. The sequence goes on along the minus strand of JNHW02000081.1, from coordinate 43,960 downwards.
CACGCTCGGAAGCGGACACGGACTGAATCAGTCAAGTCAAGTCATCAATCAATCAGTCAAGTCATTAATCAATCAGTCAATCAAGTCAAGTCAATCAATGGCTTATCATACTATGTGCGCATAGCTGTTGCGGTCCTGCAGCATATATTCTAGTACATCCCAGCACTATGCTCATCGACATCGACGACGTCCTCGACCTGATTTTCATCGCCGTCAACGATCCACTCACCATCTCATGCGTCTGCCAACAATGGCGGCGCGTCGCTCTCAATGCTCCCTATCTCTGGTCCAAGTTTTCCATCACTCTGCGATCCATTCACCACATTAACCTCCTCGACCTCTATCTTCACCGCTCCCAACAACGCCCCCTCTCCATCGTTCTACACAGCAAAGATCACCCGGAGGTCACGAATCTTGCTTTCGCGTCTTTGGCCGACGTCTCGCATAGAATCAAGCATCTAGTGCTGCGGCCTGCTAAAAGGTTGAACGTCTCCACAAGAGCCGGCATTCCCCCTTCGCAGCCATGGGCACTCGACACGCTCACATCCCTGGATCTTGACTATGACAGTATCATTTCCTTGCCCTTCTGCTGCGCCTGGTCAACCCCCAGACTCACCTCTCTCTCGCTCACCTCTCACGTCAACTCGTTCAAAGGCGTCAACGCACCCTGGAAACAAATCACCCATCTCTCCCTCTACTCTGATGGATTGCCTTTCAATAGGGACGCCCTGATTGATATCATCCATCGCGTCTCACAAACCCTCATCTCGCTTACCATTCTCATTCGTAATACCATGAACATTTACTATGCACAACAAGTGCATACTATCCTCCCATCTTTAACCCATCTGCATACAAACAAGTCATTTGTGCTGGACCTTATTACTGCACCCTCCTTGTCCTCTTTGCATACCGAAACGTGGACTAATTCGAATACCCGTCTGGGTACATCTCTCAAGGACTTCCTCACTCGTGCTGCCGAATCTTCAAGCAGCCCAAGTGCACCGCTCAAAACATTGTATCTTGCCGAGTGCGGGTCTGTCACCCCCGGACTCGAGTTCTCCCTGACCCTTCTTCCCAACCTGACCGAGCTCAAGCTCTCTCCATTTCTCCCCGATGCCTTGTCGCGTACCCTCTCTACTTCTTCCCCAACTGGTGAACTGACATACCTCCCCCATCTCCAATCCCTTCACGTCCATGTGACCGAGCCCTATAGCACTGAGCTCGCCACGTCGATCAAACGTGTTTTGAATGCACGTCAAGGCAAGTTGGAAGCGTTGTATATACATCTTGCAAAGGATATCCCCGCTCGTCACTATATGCGGGCCTTGACAAGTTTGCAGAGGAAACGAAAACAAAAATGGGAGAAGCATGCGGGGAAAACCAAGGTTGAGATTCTGTATGCAATCTGACATGCTGCGTCAATTCGACAAACCGCTTGGACTGGGGTATATATATGACTGTACTTCATTGCGACTGGCAACCGACTTTATCGCGAACAGCAAGTTCCTCATGCCCTTGCCCATCGACGACAGCATCCTTCATTATTGAATGCATTCTGGATAAAAACATTGTGTAGCACTGTCATTCGGCACGTTAGGATATGTGCTATAGTAAAACTTCACAATGTGAGCGAGGAAGACCAGTAAATGAAACAACTCACTTGATTAGGTGCATAGTATGTTTGTAGCGTTGAGTGGAATGGATTAGACGTATTTGCTAACGTATATTGCAGGTTATGGTATGGCGGTGCGATGGATAATGGGGGATTGACAGCTGCATAACTATAATAATGGTATTGGCAATTGCAGTGAAAGATAGTGTTTGTTGAGGAATTGCAGGAGGGTTGCCAGGAGCTGGCTGATGTGATGCGTTATCGGGTTGAAGGCTGTTGTAAAATGGAGGAGCTAGGCCTGAGAGTGCAAGACTGGTTGACGGCGCATAGTAATAATACACAGGCTGCTGATAGTGGTGCGCAGGAGCCTGAACAGCGTTGTATGTCGGACAAGCTAGTTATTGGCGTTGCAGCGTTCAATACGCTCGAATTTGTGAGCATGCCTATGATGGCACTAGGCGGCCGTGTTGGGCCAGGAGCCAGGCTCTTACAGTAGGGAGTTTGCTCCTTGCGTCTTGGGTTTTGACTCACGTTCCTCCTCGTCGATGATTCCGACGAAGCGAAAGAAGTCTGGGCTATCTGGAATCGAACTCGACCCGACAGTGCAAGCAATCAAGCGTGTCAGTCAGTCATGTAGGAAGTCGCGAGCCGATTGAACATCGTCGAACTTGGACCTACTCGTTCTCTAGCATGTACGACGAACATCTGGAAAATTTGAATATCTCCATGTCTGGTATAATAACTATCCGAAGACATCAGACTTATGCTGGGCGCCCGTGAGAGCTGCTCTTTAATTGCTGCGATTATTGCATGTTGGGTAGGTTTTGTGGTTAAACGTGACCTTGTCGTTGCAGATTGCTGAATACTTCGTTTCATGGGGTTCAGATCAAACATAGTCACCAAGGGATTGGAATGGATGACTACTTTGAGCCTTTTTAAAAATTCTCGTTACAATAGGACTCACTTGATGTATATCATCAGGATAACGATGGTGGTAAGCTAATCCTTATACCTACCGCTGTGATACGAATGCGATGACCATAACAAAATCTTCCATTCCTGCCGCTAATGTACATTGCCTACAATAGTAAGGTACAGCAAAATAACAATATTACACCCTGTACAATGTACAACGTCCCAAAGCCAAAGCCATGTCAGAGCACAAAACACAAAACAATCAACCGGCCACTCCCTTATCTCTCCTTCCCTTTACCTTTCCTGCTCCTCTTCCTCAACCTAACCACATATCTACACCTCTTCTCAAACGAGCCTCCAACCACCCTTACACCCCTCTCACTTCCCAAAATCACCACTTCCTCTGGCTCGTCCCCCTCCTCCTCCCCCTGCTTCTCCCCCACTTTCCTCTCTGGCTTGCTTTCTACATCACGCCGCTGCTGTACATCATACGTGCCCTCCTGTTTCAACCGATTCGAACAGCTCTCCCTCACGCACCGCACGGCAACCTGTTTCACACTCGGACAGGACCTGACGACTCTCACCGCTGTACGGAGCATACTTTCGTCGCTGTGGTATTGGTGCCCTTTGGTTAGTGAGAATCGGCGGAGGGATGGGAGTTGGGAAGCATAGGTGAGGAGCTGGGTGAGTGGTTTCTGATGGAGAGTTGATTGTGTAAGATAGGTTGGCGATGTGAAGAAGGGGAGAGGGAGACGGACCTTGCCGAATGGAGTTGTACACATGAAATGCAGGTCTTCCAATGCTTTGCAGGACCCTAGCAACTTTGCAAAAAACGCACCACTCCCATTTTCACCTCCGACTTCCCCTTCCTCATTCGCATCCTCTTCCTCTCCATCATCTGCAGAAATCAAGTCATCCCCTAAATGTGCCCAAACACTCAAACACTTCAACCCCTCCATCATATTCAGCACACTCGACACCCTCCCAATCCTCCTCTCATACAACGGCTCACATGTTAAATCCACCCTCCAGATGCTTTTCCTATGTTCGACTGGAATCTCGGCCAGCTGTTGATACACACCTATAAATGTCTCCAGCTTGGGGAGGCATATCGGGGGGAGAGACGTAGAAAAGACGGGGGGAGATATCCATAATTTAAAGTTCCAAAGGAGGCGAAGGTAGGTTAAAGATGGGTGATCCGACAGAAAGGCGTTGAAGGACGGATCGCAGGGTATCCCGAGGGTAAAGTCAAGCTGATACTCGAAGCTTCCGAGAGTCAAGGCAGTCAAGTGCGGGAAACGTGGGCTGCCAGCTGCGGAGGAAGAGGCTAAAAGTGGCGAAATGTTGAGGATATAATTGGAGGGAGAGAGACTCCAAATGGTGAGTTCAGTGAGGTTGGGACAACGGTTAAGGATCATCTCCCAGAACGCATTGGGAAGATTTTTAGAACGTGGAAAGAGGTCTGGGGAATGTCAGAGAGCAAAGACATAGGAGAAAGACGGGGTGCTTACCTGTTCTTTTTTCGAGGCTGGGTCTGACCACGAGGGAAACAGAGGTGAGGTTGCTGAATTCGAATAGCTGAAAGGGGTTAAGAGAGTAATGACGACAAAGGGTGGTGTTACCTTGCTGCTGGGAGGGATGAAGTCCCGACCAATGTTGGTGGCGATATTGCAAAGTCGGGGACAGCTATAGTGGAGCGCCAATTCAGTATCTGGAAAATGATGGACGGGTAGGATGGGTATGACGTTACTTCTTACGCAACACGTCCCACAGGTAATCGCTCGGCGCTTCCAACCCGTCCCAGTCAAACGTGTCTATCGACGTCAGCGTTGGTGCAATGCGGACAATCATGTCCGATACCCAATCCTCGTCCAGATATTGGTCACGTCTTGGCCAGGAGAGGTAGTAGTTGGGGCGGACAGCCAGTCGCCGGATGCAGGCGCAGATGTCGGGACGGATGGAGAGCATGAGAAGTGTCTTGCGGCATCGGGAACTGGAATTTAGGGTGACGTTGTCATACAGCGTGGGCATGAGGAGGGTGCGCATCACTAAGGACTTTAATCGGTTGGAACATGTCATTAAGGAGGATATATGCTAATGTTGAATAAACAACTCACGGTTAGACTGAAGCTGAGCACATCCACAGGGTCTAATAGATCTGCAATAGTCAGTATAACATCAAGTGGAATGTTGTATCCGTTTGCAAGACGTGGCATCGATGTGAGTCTGTCATCGTCTTGCGGTGCACTGGCGGTGACAAAGAATGAGAGCTGAAATAATGACTTGAGACTGCGTCGTCGAGCGCTCTTTAACCTAGTCACTGTAGCCGTCGTCGCGACAGCCAAGGTCGACGACGAAGCGAGGCCAGGGATGGCCTTTGCGATGGTGGACATGAGGAAGAGTCACTGCACCTTTCTGCCACTCTGCGCCTTCACTCAATTGTCTAAGACCTACAGGCCGACACAGCCACCACGTGCACGACTGTCACAGAGTGACGGGCGTCTTGGCGTCACACCATGGAACACTGGCGACAGACTGGAGAAACTGGGCGCATACATCCAGTGGTTGCGCCAAAGATCTATTGATATTGCTCCATTGAATGTGGAGTGGGTACCTGAATTCAACATGGGGAAGAAGAAGCGAGAGAGATGATGGCGGATGCGAATGAACTTGGTACAATGACAAATAACCAGTAACCGTACGCAGATGCAGAGGGAAGGGCATATGTATGCTGGCATATGGTGAGAGTCATCTTCTTTAATCAGAATTGCATAATAATGAGTTTCTTTTGTCGTCGCAGCCGCCACAATCTTTGCTATTCGATTCAGATACTTGCACTGTTAGTGCCATACGTGACCAATATTGCAGCATGCTACAATCAAGTGAGTTTAATCGTTCTCCATTCTTGTCGAAGTAACCGATATTTTTTAGAGGTTCGATGCGCTAAATCAAATCATGCGCGGCAGAACCGGGCCGCCGAACAACTTCTATGTCGGCAACGCACCATATGCCAAAAAACATGCGACCTCGTGTGACAACAAACTCGCGGACCAGTGGAGAGGATCTCCAAGCCGCTCATTCTCGTGACCCTCTTTCTTATGTTTCAACTCGCCAACTTTGTCGGGCGCGTCTGTATGTTTTTCTTGTTCCCGTGCCACAGAAATGACGTGAATCACCTGTTAGGGTTGGTTTGATTTGCCTCTTGGCCAGAATGCGGGAAAATTGGGATGCAGATTCCGCATGACTCGACGAAAAAGAAGATGCCCAGAAATACAATCGGGCCGACGATGGTTTAAAAGTGCATGCAAACTTTCAAGTCTTCTTTGAACCCCTTAACTTTCACGGTGTTCCTACCTTGGTTGGGTCACCTAGGTTCTTGCAACAATAATGGGTCGCGGCGTGAGTGGTATTCTCATTCTTATTCCAGCTATCTTGGCTAATTGCGCGCCTCAATAGTACAATGCCAGGATTGCCTCTAATCCGGTGCGCTCTTATTCACACAAATCATCACATCACTAACCCATATGTAACCAGTATATCGTAGGCTCTTTCGCCTGTATCGGCGGAGGCCTCTTCGGTTTGGACATCTCATCCATGTCCGGTGTCCTCAGCGTACGTCTCTCTCTCCACTGACCTACCTAACCTCCATCCACACCACCGATCCTCGTCCACAGAATGATTATTATAAAACTACCTTTGGACACGTGAGTTCCTCTTCCGACAAAACGCCTACCCGCCAGTTAAAACTCTCTATGCCTGCAGCCAGGACCATCTGCACAGGGTGGTATCGTCGCAGCCATGCCAGCGGGCTCTCTCATCGGCGCACTGGCGGTAACTCAGCTCGCCGACAAAATGGGACGCAAGAAGACGGTTATACTCGCCGGCATAATCTGGGTCATTGGGTCTATCCTTCAATGCGCCGCAGTCGTGCGTTTCTCTTTCACATCTTTTTTTATTTCGTCTGGGTTCATTTACGTTTACCGGTCAAACATAGAATCGAGGCATGCTTGTTGTAGGACGCATCATCTCCGGTCTTTCAGTAGGATTGGCAAGCGCCATAGTCCCCATCTATCAATCTGAAATCACGCCACCCTCCATCCGCGGTCGTATGGTCTCTCTTCAACAATGGTATGTTCCCTCTCTTCCCTGCCCTTGTTTTCCGTGATTCCTAGAACCGTCTCAATCTCGCCTTCCAGGTCAATCACGTGGGGCATCCTTATCCAATACTTTGTCCAATTCGGTTGCTCCTACATCAACGGCGTCGCCTCCTTCCGCATTCCATGGGGCCTTCAGATGATCCCCGCCATCATTCTCAGCTTGGGTATGACAGTATTTCCGGAAAGCCCGCGTTACCTATTCGACAAGGGAAAGGAAGAGGAAGCGCTCCAAGTTCTAGCTGATTTACACGGCGGGGGAGACAAGAACAACGACTTGGTTCGTTTGGAATATGAGGAAATCAGGCAGCAAGTGTATTTTGAGAGGACAGAGGGTGCCAAGTCCTATTCCGACCTGCTCAAACCGGGCAATCCTCGCCGTGTGTTTTTGGGGTGTTCGCTGCAGATGTGGTCGCAGTTGTCTGGGATGAATATTATGATGTATTACATCATTTATGTGTTCCAGGGTGCGGGTTTGACGGGCCGCAGAGGCAACCTAATTGCGGATGTGCGTCGTCTGAAAAATCTTTTCTGTCCACTGCTGCTTACTGGTAGAACCGTTTTTTTTAGTCTATTCAATATGTCCTCAACGTCGCCATGACTGGTGAGCCCCCTTTTTTTTTTTTTTCTTCTCAAGCACAGTTATGACGCTAAACCCACTCTCCAGTCCCCGCCATCATCTACATTGACAAATGGGGCCGTCGCCCGATGCTTCTCGCTGGAACCCTGTTGATGGGATTCTGGTTATACCTCGTTGGCGGTTTACAAGCCAGATTTGGAGATTGGGGTGAAGTTGATGGGTCGCGTGAGTACTTTGTACAATCCCCATATCTTCCCTCGTTTTTAAATACGATGCAACGTTTTTTTTATCGCATTTCAGGTGTCTGGGTCATTGTGGACAACGACCGTGCGACCAAGGCGATTATCGTCTGTTCTTACCTGTTTGTGTGTAGCTTTGCGGTGACTATGGGACCCGTGTCATGGACGTATCCAGCTGAATTGGTGCGTTTCCCTCGCAGTTTATAAAAAAAAAAGATTGGGAGTTGACGAGTTTTTTTTGGTTAGTATTCGCTTAAAATTCGAGGCAAAGCCGTATCCCTTGCAACCGTAAGTTTCAATATTCACTCCCAAATCCAAATACTCAATTCCCTCCTCTCAGGCAACGTACGTTTCCCTTCGCTCTCTTCTCTTCACACCCTAACCACTGAACCCGAACCCCCAACCAGCAACTGGGCCTACAACACCGCCCTCGCCTTCGCTGTCCCCCCCGGCCTAAGCACCATCGCCTGGAAGACCTACTTCATCTTTGGCACCTTCAACTTTGCCGCCTTTATCCACGTCCTATTCATGTACCCCGAAACCGTCGGTCGAACGCTGGAAGAAGTGGAAGAGATCTTCCAACAGGGACACGTGTTTGCGCCGTGGAAGATTGGAAAGGATGTGGGTAAGAAGACGTTGAGAGAGGTGGTGGAGCAGGGAAAGGTTTTGGTGAGCTCCACAGCTCGTTTGAATTTTTGGGCGGTAATTGACTTTTTGTTTGCGTGGGGATTGTAGGAGGATGAGAAACACTCTATCCATGAAGCTTGAAGCCTGAGGCCTGAACCTCGAACGTTGAACCAGGATCTCGGGATTGCGATGGTCCAGCGGTCAAACGGCTACTTTTTTCGGTTTTTTTTCGGTTTCTTTTTTCTTGCTCTTTTTGTTTTGCGAGTGTATGGTGCGCAAAGCTGATGTGTGACTAGTATGACGTTTACAATGACCCTACTACGAGAATGACCATTATGGGTTTCGTTTTGTCTTTGTGAAACTACCGATGAACTGTTTTGCTACTTTCAGTTCTGCGATAGGCAAGTTGAAGCAGCCCTTGGGGTCTCGATCTGATGGCGACTAATTCTATTCACCGGATTACAACATTTACGTCGTCATTTAATTTATGCATGTGGTCGGCAAACACTGGTAAACTTTAGCGACAATGACAGGTTCCATCCGACAGCTGATCCTTGTCAACCCACTCGGGTTGACAGCCGTCACTCATTTTGTGCCACACAAGTCTTGATTCGGTCCTTGTCATCGGCAGAGCGGAATTCCGACGGTATGCCTTGTTTTGTGCAGTGATTCAATGTGGCACAGCGGCACTTGGCCGTGTCAAAGTTCCTTTCAATCCTTGACACGTCTCTTCCGAGTCGCTCTTCTCACTCCACAGGCCGGAACATGGATGTGATTCACTGGAGCATGTTGGTCTACCACCGAACCCTACACCCAAGCACAATGTTTGAATCTCGCCTGGCATCATTCTATCAGACTGCAAGAGCAAAAGAGCATTTTTTGATAAACCCTCCCAAGACCCCTACTCACGTCACCTTCTTGCCAGCCATTCTAGTGACGTACGAAATAAACCTTCCCAAGTCTTCACAAATTGGATTAACGCCTACAACAATCAATGCTTCATGCTACTGTCAACGATTGGTGAAAACGTACCTCGGAGGGCATACATCAGGACGGCTTGTCTGACTGGCCATCCGACAACACCGACACCACCGCATTCGACGCTCTGCTTCATCTTCCTGGCCATTTTATGGGCAGAGGCAAACTCTATTGCAGGTACAGTGCTGCCTTGTCCGCGCATCCTGGCGGTCATACGTGTATCGATAAAGCCTGGCGTGACAGTGACAACCTCAACATTGTGTTCAAGCGCTAATATTCTCAACGACGAGGCAAACGTGTTGATAAACGCTTTTGTGGACGCATACGAAATCATATTTGCTGGATTGAATAGACCGGCAACTGAACCCACGATGCACTGCAGCGATGATCGGAATAAGCCTAAAAGTGTATTGCAGCCATACTCACGATACTGCCACACTTTCTCGCCTTCATGCGCTCAAAGGCCGCCATGACAAGGGCGACAATGCCCACGACGTTCACATTGATCATTTCCATGGTGACGTCCTACTCACAACGCTGAGTATATGCGCACTGTACAATAGACGAACGCACTAAATCCCAAGGTCTCCGATCATCAAGGTGGTTTGATATGGCGCTAACGGCATAGACATGTGTGATTGGGCCGTATGTTGTATCCCATTCATTCAGAGCCTGTGCCACCTTGTCAGCGGATGTGCTGATATCAAGGGCTTCCAGCTGTATGTTTGCTCGTGTCGGTCCGAGCTCGGAGGCCATTGCTTCCAAGTTTTCTCCATGCGGTTCTTGTCAGCATGTCCCATTGTTGCGGAGAGTGATGAACCTACCCATGGATCTAGATACGGCGATAATTGTGGTCCCTTCTTCCATGGCGTACTCACGAACAACATTGTAACCGATTCCTCGACTGGCGCCGACGACAAGGACCACTTTTCGTTGGTTGCGCGTGTCCATTCCGCGTTTGAGGGCGAGGCTGTGCGCCTTGGCTTGACTAGGTAAAAAGATTCGAAGAATGGAGAGGGGAAGTATGGCAAAGGCGGTTAATAGTAGGGAAGAAATGGAGAATGCGACTGTGGTCATGGATATCAAAATATTTTGAAGCGTATAGGACAAGGGAGGGATTTGGCGAAGAAGAGACATGTTGGAGGCGTTGGTTGGTGGGATAAAGAGAGAGAGGGAGTTGGAGGATGGAAGGATGAACGAATGGGTTTTATACCTGGGGCGAGACGCGTCGCGGCGAGTGCATATATGATGTCATTGCTCGTGTATATGATGGAAATGCGCATATAGTTACATCCAAGCACGTCTGTTCTACATCCATTATAAGCAAAACATGTAAAGTATCAGAAACACCCATTACCGGTGTCTCTGGCCATTATAGAGGTATCGTATCGTAGCGTAGCGTAGTGCATCGGCAGCAACAGCGGCAACAACGACAACGGTGAGTGAAGTTGTTGGCTCATGAGGTTTTCCGCTTCTTCGACGTCTCCCCCACATCCGTTGTTTCTGCCAACCGTCTCTTTTCAGATCTTTTGACGTCCACCGCAAACATTCTTTCCACGCTCTCACTCAACTCGAGCGTCACCCGTGCACTGTCGAAATCCAAATTCCTCAGTACGGGATGTGTCATTCCCAAAAACTCGTTGATTTTGTCTATCGCCGCGCCTGCACCGCTGAGGTACATTACTCTTGCCAAGGTAGAGTGGATATGCAAAAAGACGGGGGAGGGTGGACTTGCCATGGTGAGCGTGGACGTGGGCGTGGAGGAGGCAGTGGAGGGACGGCGGCTGAGTGAAATTCGGTCCTGACGAGGTACGATGGCGCACAGCTCTTCAATAGGGTGTTCGTAAGCGACGATTACGTATTGTTCGGGTTCCTGGCAGGGATGGATGGGGTGCGTCAGTCAGACCAATCAGTCGGTATTGTAGTCGGAGTGGTGGTAAAAAAAAATTGGCGTGGCAAAGTATATGGACACGAACCTGACTGGGTTCTAGACTGAATAGGTACTGTTGGTACGAGTAGCCTGCGTCGAGCTCCATTGTGATGGCATTGGCGGGTGATTCTAATTCGTCGAGGAGGGACTCTTCGTCGGTGACGGATAACGATAGATAATTTCGTAGAATGTCCCAACTTGTTGGTGAAAAGTAGTCATTCTAGAACAGACGGGAATTGGAGGCGAGGCTGGCGTTCATGAAGAAGGGGTGACCTACGATCCTGCGCTTTGACCCTTCACTGGAAGCTTCTCGTCTCGTCGTTCTTGGTAGTATACAGGCATAATCCAGATTAGCTTTCGGAACTTGATCCCTCCTTGCTCTCCGCCAATCATATACATTGGTGATGACACATCGATTTCCATCACGTTGCATGACCTGGGACGGTGAGGGTTTAACGAGCAAAGCACATGCAACCATCGCATTACCTCTTCCCGGACGTAGTGATCCAAAAGTTCGTCGGTGGTTGAATACATGCCGTCCATACCAGCTGACTTGACTGAACCATATGGGTTAGACAAAAGATACCGGATAGCCAAACACTAGAACATGGACTCACAAACCCAAAAGAAATGACCGAACCAGGTTATAGCCAGTTCCTGCAAATTCCCCACACTCTCCGCACTATCTCTCTCTCCCACCCGACAAGCCAAAATCGCACTGGCGACGTATCGTTTGCTAAGCGCCGTCGGGGCACACTCCAACATGGCCCGAAAGAACAGATCGAGGTCTACCCCAAACCGTCGCAACCATTGGGGAACAAACTTGGGCGAGCAGGACGCAACATAGACGAGGACGTGAGCTTGTTTGACCAACTCGTTCGTTGTCCGTTTCGACGAATGACGGAGGTTGATTCGATCAATAAAGGTAATGGAACCGATACTTGATATCTGTGCTGACGGAGGTGTCATGGAAGGGGAGGGGAATGTAAGCGAGAGAGAGAGAGTTTATGGATAAGCCATGAGACGGGTCTCCGCAATATATACTATGGAACTAGAAAGGCACCTGTGTGCGTAATGAATGATATATGGAACTGCTAAACTAGTGTTATTATTGATGGACCTTGTACAAATGTGGAGTTTTGGTAATCGGTTGGTCACCAACGACTAAAAGCAGGGAAGAGGCTGGGGTATCCTGAATGGGGGAGAGACGCTGGAGATGACGACGAGGAGGGGCAGAGCAACAAGGGACGCCCAACCTGATAACAAACTCCGTCACTAAGAGCGAGATCTCCAATTGATATCTCAGCCTCATGGCTGCAAGTGAGCCAGGTCAATCTAGAGCTGGCTGGCAATCACATCCAAATCCAAAACATGCTCGTCAACATCAACAACGTCGAGCTCAGTTGTAGATGACTTGAACCCAGGATTGGTGTCTGGGGTACAGGTCCGATTCATAAGTCAATGCATTTTCATTCTTCCATTCCTTTCCTCTTAACGGCCATGGAGTCTGCAACAATGCCCACGCAAAATCCCTTTGCCAACACAACAAGCAAGCTCAAGGTTATCAGCGACGATGGCAAAATAGACATCGAGGCAGAAGTGTATTCAAAAGATATATGGCTAGAAGACAATTCGGGCACTAGCCTTGCATTTGCAAGAGACGTCAACATATCCGGTTGGACAAGCGTAGGCGACGAACGGGAAGGCGCATATATCGGTAATTTCATTGGTATCTTCACCATAAGTATGATGCTTTACGGGTGCCCTCTTTTCTTAACACAGTCTACGACTGCGCAATCAAAACCAAAGAGGTAACGTCAAACCAGCGCTTACATGTTTTCACAACTTTTCAACATTCAAACCAAAAGGGAACCACCATCCACACCCACAAACGATACAGCGCCTTTCTCGAGCTCGAAAAGGCTCTACGGCGAAGCTTACCTGTATGTCAGACGTCATCTTACCTTACCCCTCGCTCATTTCCATATTCTCCACCCAACCAGAGTTATCTGATCCCCTCCATCCCCGCTCTACCTCCAAAAGCCCCCTTTGCCCGTTTTCGTCTCGCCTTCCTCGATCACCGACGCCGTCGCCTCCAGTACTGGCTTTCCGCAGTACTATTGCACCCAGAAATCGGTGCCTCAAAAGCCGTAAGAAGTTGGGTCATGGATTAAAGTCTGGACGTTCCGTATTTCCTTCCTTACAGAACCCCCGATATCTACCGACAGTTCGTACTCGATACCTGTGCTTTATGTTATTAATGTTGTATTTAACCTATATCTTTGTTGTTCAGCCTTGTCTAATCTAAACCGACTATGTCGTCTGCGAAGCTGAGAATTGAGAAGCAAGTGTGCATGTGAGACTCTGATTCTCAGCGAATTGGCCAATATCGTGGAAAGTTTGAGCATCAATATCGATCCCGCAGTCTTTGCCGGTCACATGCAAGAGGAATCGCAAAATAAGTGGTAGGCCTGGAATGTTGGCGCTGTTGATGTCCTTGCTGCGCATTACACTCCAAGTATAGCAGCGACAGCGATGGAGAACCCGTATATAAAGGCAGAGAAATGCTTGATGATGCTACGTGTCTATCTCGTCAGCGATGGTAACCATAAGGGTCACAAGCGCGTCAAACCGAAACGGACGCTGTGGAACCCCGACATCTCAAACCTCTAAAAATGTGAGTGTACCCTTTAGTCCCTGCCAGCAACACTCGTGCAAAGATAACAATAACTAAACACTCCCTTATCAACCCACCCCCCTCTCTCCATGGCCACCAGTTAACTCCGAAGACGCCGATATCATCTTCGAATCCTCCGACGACGTCAAATACCACATTCATCGCAAGAACCTCGAATGCTCAGCGGCAGGCTTCCCTCCCTCTGAATTCGAGAGCAAAAAGGAAGAGGTGGTCAAGCTACCCGAACACTCCACCGTCCTCGACCTCCTCTTTGTCTTCATCTACCCCGAACCTACGCCAGATCTGAGCAAAGTTTCGTTCGACACTTTGGCCGCTCTGGCAGAGGCGGTGGAAAAGTACGAGGTGTATTGTGCCATGACGATATGTAACCTGCACATGTCGTAAGCCGCGCTCTCTCTCTGAGATCACATTCTGGTTTTAATGAACGTGGACAGTGCTGCGGTGGATGATCATCCTGTTGAAGTCTTGTCTTATGCCTCGAAGCATCGCTACATGGAATTGATCGACAAGGCCGCCGTGCGAGCCATAGGGAAACCTCTCAATTCGGTAGTGCTTCAACTTTCTCCAGCCATGGCTATACGATGGGTACGTATCTTCTCCCCCCCCCCAACAAAAAAAAACAAACAAACAAACAACTAAAACCACCTTGTCCTTCTTGCAACTAATCTTGACCGATGTTAGGTCCAATACTATCAAACATGGAGGGAAGCCCTGATCCAGATCCAAACCCGACAGTCCAACTGTCACTGCAACGAATGGAAATCGCATTGCATCGCTATCTCAGACAAGCTAGGGAGTAAAGTAGAATCGTTATGCGCCCTCGACAGCGTCTTCCAGGGCCCTGTAACATCCTGCTGTTCAACCCATTTCCTTAACTGGCGTGCTAGGGCGTACAATATTCGCGATAGAATACCCGCGTTCACTACCTATCTGTATCCAGCTTTTGGCGCCTTTTAGAATATCCTCTTGACGAAAGGCATGTTGAAACAATTGAGAATCAAGCAACTCTTTGATATGTACATGCTCTCTGAAATACATGAATTCATCGTAATACGTCATCTAGATTCCGTGTGATACGTAACGCTGTCAGCTGCGGAAGATGAAAAGGAACAAGAGGGTTATCAACAAGAGGGTTATCACGATCTTTATGAACGGAGGTTTTAAACTGCTCATTTTAGGATATGAATGCGCAGCCGTCGACCATGGACGCACATACCTGAGCTGCGGGGAAGCTGTATACATAGAATATAGCAAGCGGAAGAAGGCGATAGAACCTCCTTGCCGGCACGTTCACATTGAAAGATTCGACCTGATAATCACCACATGTCCTGCCTCGATGATAGATGACGGCTCTGAATGCCGTTGGGTGCTGCGCAAAGGGGATTTAAAAAGGCACACTCAAGCAAACTGACCTGTACCCTACCCTACCAACCCCATGGACGACTCAGCATCAGGATCTCAAAAGAAGCAAGGAAAAAAAACAGTGAAACCAGTTGAAGCCCCTGGCGCTTCCAAACGTTGTGAGTACCTCTCACGCACTCAACTCAACCGGAGTCTCAGTACAATCTTCCAGTCAACGCCGAAGACGCTGATATCATCTTCCAATCCATCGATGACATAAAGTACCACATCCATCGCAAAAACCTCGAATGCGCCGCCGGAGCTTTCCCCGGTTCCGAATTCGAAGGCAAAAAGGACGATGTCGTGCACATAACAGAAGATTCGGACACGCTCGACTTGTTATTCCTCTTTATGTATCCAGAACGACAACCCAACCTGCGAAAGGCTTCGTTCCGTGTCTTGGCATCCGTCGCTGAGGCAGCAGAGAAGTACGAGGTCTTTTCTGCCATGGCCACATGCCACACCTTCATGGCGTAAGTAAGACTTCCAAATCTTGGTTGGGTTTGCTATCTCAAAACTTGACTTGTGTTAGGGCGGAAACCGACAAACACCCTCTCGAGGTCCTGGTATACGCCGCAAAACATGATTACCCAGATCTGCTTGATAAATCCGCCATGAAGGTGATTGGAGAGCCGTTGGACGCGGTTATCGATAGAATGCCACCCGCAGTCGCTTTGTCATGGGTATGTTCGAATTCAGCAGTCGAATTTTGTCCTTTGATAAGATTTCGCCTCCTAGGTGCGGTACTATCAAAAGTGGCGGGATGCGTACTCGAAAATTGTAATGAGGCCCTCAAACTGTACCTGCGGCTCATGGCACAACAACAGCCTTACGGTATTAGACAGACTGGGTGGCAAAATCGAATCTTTAAGCAACATAGACGACACCTTTCAACCCGCTGTCGCCAGTAGTTGTTGTCTGACTCACATGAAGACCTGGCGGACCAATGCAAATAACATTTGCAAGGGGATCCCAAAGTTCAGTACTATGCTGTGATGCTTTTCGGAGTGGCATAGCTGGTGGTGCTCGAGAGAAGGAGTAGTTGGAGTAGAAACGTGTATTTGTAGTTGAACAAAGGATTGTAATCATGAAAGAACGCTCAGCTTGTGTAGATGAACAAGAGAGCACTTTATACCTGCCACCCTTGAGCCACAATCTACAAACTAGACAAAAGGCGAGAGCCTAAGCTCACCTGGTACCAATTTTCCGCCGTTAACCATATGGATACGAATGCTGGACAAACCGACGACTCAGAGACCGCGGACTGTCACATTGACAAGCTGCCGAGCGAAGTTTTGGGCTTGATCTTTGACCAAGTCACGTGCCCACCCGCTGAGGAGGAGGACGAGCCTGCAAGTGCAGCGCTCGCCCTCTCTCACGTATGCCACCGCTGGAAACACGCACTCACACCGTCCCACTGGGCAACAGTACGCGTCCGACACCTAAATCACTCGAAAACCTTGAAGGATATTCTATCTCGTTCGCAAAACCACGAGCTTGACATCGCCATTCGCCTTGGGCACGTTGAAGCAGATTACTATTGGCCGAGGAAGCTTCATACCGTGAAGATACAATGGAAGCTGTACGACCTCTTCCACGCCTTGGCGGATAACCAATCCCGTTTGCGCCGCCTCACCGTTGAAGCAAACCAGGGAGCTTTGGCATGGTTTGAGGAAGTCATCATCGAGCGACCTCTCACCCTTACCCATCTCACCTTGATCCAAGTCGACAGAGAGATACACATGCATCACTTTTCCCCACCGTGCTTCGATCTCAGCTCCTGCACGAGCTTGAATCTCGTTCATACGTACATTATGCTTGGCAAGGGTGTCGAATGGCCCTTATTGCGCGAGCTACACCTTGCCGACATCAACTCTTACGAATTAATCGGATGGACGTATAACATCGAGATGGACGATGGAGGACAGTTTCAATACGAATCCAAGGCGCAGAATATATGTTTCGCTTCAGTGAGGTCGTTGTCCATTTCAAACACGTTCTTCATCAAGAAGAAGGCTCAGATCGTGGACTTTTTCGCCCTCTTCCCGAACGTGATTCACCTGGAGCTGGACTGTATTGACGCACAGCTTGTACTCGAAACTTTGGAGAAGGATTGTCGCGTGTTACCATCGCTCCAGCGTGTCGCCGTTGATGGAATGGAGGTCTATTCAGCGGTAATTTTTGGGAATCGAGGGATGGCTTGAAGGGCAACTCTGTGACAGAAGTAATCAGACTAGTGTGATAGTATGGTCAAAGTTAATTAGCAGTAGCAGTATAGTATGTTGAATAACTGTTATTGAAGTGATACCGGCGGATTGAGAGCGACTTTCATGCTCTACTATGGCAGCTGTCTGATTCCAGCATCGGCTGAGATCCCGAGACGCGAGAGGGTTTTGAGGCCACGATCAACCCAGTGTTTCACATTCGTATCGTCTTCAAACCAGACTTTGCAATCTTGTCCATCAGGATGAGGTTGAATGTCGCTTGACAATGTCCCCCCGTCCTTCATCCATTTCGCAACGTTGCTTTCCATTTTCAATGCCTCTAGAATTCCGACAAGTGCAAGAAGCGTCATGTCATAGGGGAAGTCTGTAGCAATAGTCGGTGTACTGCGACTGGACAGATGTAATGCCCGCAACGTTCTGGACAAATCAGATTTTCGCATAACGTGGTCATACTCCTTCACCCTGAGCAGGTTATATGGCTGAAGCACGCCCTTTTTCGCCGAGTCGTCAATGAGAATAGTAGTAAAAACTGAGTGTTGCGGCAGAGATGGCTGAGATTTGAGATAATCCCAGACTTTTTCCAGGTCCTTTATCGTCTGTACTTTTTTGCCTGTTGCATAAAATCAATTCAACGTTTCCAAGCAGACTGAAGGTAGAGGACTCACCATAGCTATCTAGGCTCAAACCCATACGGTCACGCGCCCACACCCGGAGTAGTTTATCTTGATATACCCCGAAACATGCATGAACCATGGTAGCTACGTTGTGAGGTTGGGCAGAGCTCCATACCATCGTATCAAGCCATGTCCGTGTTTCTTGGTGGAAAAGGTATCTGCACAAAGTTGGCACATACGGACGGGGACAGACAATGCGGTCAGAGCCACGCTTGGACATTCTAGGATGTGGCTGAGGTGCCGATGACGAGCGGTAGAGCAGGGTGCCATTGAGGTCAAGAATAACGAGTTTCCGGGCTGGCTGAAGATTCGAAATGCCAGAATCTGGGCACGACTCGAGATACGCTGATTCGGAAGGTGTTTTGAGAGAGATACGCCTGTTGCGAATGAAATTCAGGTAGCTGAGCCCGTTTTTTGTCAGTTTCACTGTCGAACGCAATGGGCAAAAGACAAGCATCGCCTTGTATTTGCACGTATTTTTTCGTCGGGAATGCTGGGATGGGTAGAGGATATACTGTAAATGTAATGTAGTTACAATGGGTCTTCTGTAGCTGTAGGGGTTTGAGGGACGTCACGCATGGATTTCCCTGGATATTAAGACACGTTCCGCACTCCATTACAGATTCAAGTTAGACAAGCATCTACTCTAATCCAAAGTAAGCTCGAGTGTTTCTCTGCTTGTCCCGCAAATCTGGTGCAGTTATGATATCCTGATACTTGTCAAAGACGATAACGCGTGGCACCCGGGTACTCCTTGGTCTCTCTTCGTTGCGCAGACCCAAATCACGCCGTATGCGGTCAGTTGCATAATCAGGGAAATCCATGTGGCAGACGACTCGTGGCAAGTGTCCTCGTATATCGGGTTCTGTTTCTTCCCATTTCGAGGCCTCTTCAATTATTTCTACTTCACTTACTCTGGCAAGCTCCGGAAAGTATATTTTGATGACAAGGTCATTTTCACCAGACTCATCGAGTTTCCTTCGAGCTTCGTAGACACGGGTCTGGCGTCCACACAGTGCATATGAGCGGCGGAGTGGCTTCTTGTCAGAATCAATCACGATCTCAGTCTGCGGTTCGTTGGAAGTCGCAGAACAAGGAATGGTGAGCACTCTGGAAGGGTTAAAAAGTGCACCGTGAAGTTGAGGAATGATACCCCATTCCGCTTCAGTGAATCGCTGCAAGGCGAGAAGTAGGACACCAAAATGTGGGAGATTTTCGAAGAAATCAAGTCCATAGGTCTGGATGGATCCTTCGCTGTCATAGTACCACAAGTAGATCACGGTTCCTGCAACGAGACATGTGAATCGTAGTGAACACTATGTTTGAGAAACGTTACCTTTGAAGATCAGATTAATTACATGGGCGTCGCTGGCGAAGATGAGAAACGTGCAGCAGCATATTTTGCACTCTGCAGCATGGGGTGCTTCTCCGCCGACGATGGGCTTGGTGTGGATGTTCCTTTCTTTCTCTTGGCAATGCTATTGACGCTGCCTACTGGGCTGTTAGAGGAGAGCGATACAACCCCACCGGTGTCACTCCGACTGTGCAATCGTGCTAGGTTTCTGCCATCTATGTGTTCTTGGGGAGGTACTTCCCTGACTTCTTTGGTATTAAGGGATATGAAAAGAATTTCTCGTTTAGAGCCTACTTTACCTTCCATGGTCGAGAGAAACATGTCCCAAGTGAGACGATTTAGGTCTCCGTCTTGGTAGAAGGGGAGATGCGTCTCCGCTTCAGGCTTCAGCGGCCGGGCTTCGTTGTCATCTGTTGCAGATAGATCACGATTGGGGGTGGTGGTGACGGACGAAGCGATGGCTGCGGCATAAGCGATATTCTTGGAGCTCATGATGCCAACGTCAGGTGAGAGCTGAGCACGGTTTTTATCGTCGATTCGCTTTGGGTCGTTTCGAAAGAATCTGGTATTGAGTGGGGAGGGATCGCGTAGAACTTTGATACTTATGTTGTGCAAAACGTCAAGGAACTCATTACAGAATTTAACGAAAGGCTCGTATTTAGTTGTTTCGTCAGAATTTTCAGAGCTAAAATGGCATCAATACTCTTGATAGACAGTGATAGAATAGAATGTACCAGAGCTGAAGATAGCCCAAGAGTTTTGCATTAGCATCGGCGTTGTCTCTCAAACGCTGCGCCACAACGTCCAAGCATTCTCGCAGCAGCTCTTCTAGGCCGATGGCTTCACGCGGTTCGCCTTCCTTCAAACATCGTTTCAACAATGCTTTGAGCATTGTTGGCATCTCGCACTGCTGATGCTGTTTCAGGTCATCGAAAAGTGGCTCTCGCATCTCTTGTAGAATGGATTCAAGCTGGTACATGGAGAGAACGCTGAGGAGTCGATGGCCGCATTGTTTACGGTCTACAAAACAGCTAATATTGTCACAAACTGTCATAAAATATCATGTCATACCCATTTATGCATTATGGCTTAACCTGCAGCATCCGTGTTACACATTCTGTACATTATTGCCTGTACCATCGTCCTCCCATTCACTTCTGGCTGTCTCCATGCCTTCATCATCAGACTCAGGACTCGACATCTCATCTTGACTATCTTGTGAAAAGAGCAGGCTACCAGGTGGAATTTCTGGTTGAAAATCTTGGCTTGGATCCTGTTGTACCAGTAGTAAGGTTGGCAGACTTTGACTCCGGGTATCATCTGGTGAAACTGGTATCTCTGGCAATGGCAATGGTACCGGTGACCGATCTGGGCTCAAATACTCCCATCCGTCTCGGGAACTATCATAGGAGGGTGTAAGTGGACGCGATGGTGGCTCTATGATAAGCATAAGGCTTGGGCTTGGGCTTCCACTTTGACTCAGCGAGCTTCGTCCATCTGACACTGGTAAAGGGGGGAGGGTCCGATCGCTCCCTCTGCCTCCGGGACTGTCATCAGCAGCTGGGCTACGCAGACTAGGAGATCGCACTACAACGTCCGAAGGCGGCGATCTTCTAGTTCTATCTGTTGACCTTGCTCTTTCTGATGGCCGACGTGCCCTCGGGTGTATCGGAGCGCGTCTTCGATTGGCATTCCGGCGCGGTGGAGGAACCAATTCATGTGGTGGTGGGAGGCGGATCCATGGGCTGGTGGATAAAGATGGTCTGCGTCGCCCAGAAGGTGCCGTGAGTGTATCTGTCGACGAAGATTCGCTAGACGACGGAGGGCTGGATGATTCTTCAACAATTGGGGCGAGGGGAATGGGGGCAGACATGGGAAGAGGAATTATAGGTGGCATAAGATGTGGGAATGGAGGGCTAGGAGGCAGCGGCGGGATGAAAGGGCCCATTGGCACATAACTATCAAACAGAGGTGGGCCAGGCGGTACAGACTCTGCATAGTATGCATTTGCGTTTGTGGTGGTGAATGACTCAGATGGGCGACGTTGAGAAGAGATGGATGCAGGCCGCGAAGCTGGGTTAACACCAAAGATGGAGGGGAGTCTGGGGCCTGGCATAAAACCGGGTGGCAATGCACTAGGTGGTAAAATGGGTGCAGCAGGGGGTATGATGGGTGCACCAGGCGGAGATGCGATCTGCTGGGTCTCCCACGGAAAGTTTGGATACTGATCGAAATGAGCATTTGCTAATCCGTTGTTGACAATGTTTTTCAGTCGTTGAGCCCATGACCTGTCCAGAACGTCATCATAACGCGAAAAAGTGAAAACAACAAGACCAAGATAGACCAATCCGACAAAGAGGAAGGCTGATACTGCTACTTGCACTGAAAGAGGAAGAAGGCCCAGTCCTCTGAGGTTAGTTGTGCTACCGCTGGTTTGCCACACAACGGCCATGATACAGGTGAGGAATAGTACGAGAGACCTTTGTTTGCATGAAGTTTTGTACAATGTGAGTTGTCAGACAAACTTACCACGCAAGCCATACCGAAGGCAAGGCAAGGAGAATGAATACGTTCCACCATACGCTGCGCGACGTGTTAAGGGCATCCTGTGAATCAAATTGAGTAAACTGATCGATGAAACAGGATAAGACGAACCCAAGCCCACTGCATGGCCTTGTAGGGTCTTCGCATCGTTTCGAAGCGGATGATGTACAGGCATCCATACGTAAGGCTCATCAACGCGCTGATGATGGACATGAGCGCGGTACATTGTACCAAAGCGCTACCGGTTCCCCCGAGTTGTAATACATTGTAGATAGCCCTGCAAGTGTGGTCAGAAATAACAGGATACACGCCTCTGCGAATCGCGCACGTGAGTAGCAAGACAGAGACAATGTTGAGTGTATTCCATTCTTTATACAGTGAATCAATAAATTCATTCCATGAACGTTTGACTTGTTCAAAATGCTTCAACTTGGCAGGTTCATATGGAGCTACCCCAGACGCAAACAAAGTCGCAATCTCATTTTCCGTCAGACTTACACTTTTAAATATCTGATGTACGCGGGATCTATAAAAGAAGGGCAAAAAGAGCAAAGTTGCGAGATACGAGAACCTGGGTATGGTGCCAAAAACACGTAAACGACTCTTCTCTTTCTTCGTAATTGGCATTGGGAGTCCAGGAAACGCAACACCTGGTGGACCAAGGTTCTGACCGATGTTTGGAAGCGGGGCGTTTGGCGGCGGTCCAGGTGGTAGAGCGCCGGGTGGTCCAGTCTGCCAGGTGCGCGTTGGTGGAATCGCGTTGAAACCCATGGATGTCACTGGGGGTTGTCCAATCGATGCACCGCCGAACCGAGGCGGCTGTGCGGAAGTTGGAATGGGACCAAAGTCGAAACTACTAGCGGACCAGGATGGAGGAAGACTGGATCCAAATTGGAGGCTGCCTGGACCGTATGGAGAGAAAAGGCGAGCTCGGGGAGAGTATTCAAAGACGCGACGGAAAAAGCTTCGAGTTGGAGGACGTGAGGGAAAAAGTCCTGGCCCTCCAAAGCCTTGGGGCCCCCATTGTCTCTGCGGAAGAAAGCCATACGGACTCGTATGTTGATACTGGAGCTGCTGCTGTTGCCAATAAAGTTGATCCTGAGATAATCCCTACCATTTGAAGATTGGTAATGTTGATCGCAGTAAGAATAGAGCGATTGAGCTCACCTGTAACTGAGGGGGGATGATTGAAGGAGTGACCGCAGAGATGAACGGGGTAGCCATTGAAGGGAAGGCCATCTGTTGAATGTTACTCTAGTCGCTTCATGACTAGTCTTAGTGCTCTTATTCTGCACAGCAACTGATGAGAAAAAATGGGCGCCAAACTGTCAAACATTTATGTTTCTTTTTGATCTTATCTTATCTAGCTACTACAATACACAGGTTTCATCATCAGACACAGGACTCGACATCGCATCCTGCATGTTTTCTGCAAAACGCAGTGCAGTTACTGGAAGAAGCTTTTAACTTGGACCCCGTTGCGTCAAAGTCGGTTGACTTTGACTCCTGACATAATCCAGCGAAACCGGTCTCTCTGGCAAAGGCAATGACGTCTGTGACAAAGGCGGGCTCAACTGCCACACCTGGTCTGGGGAACTATCATAAGATCTGGAAGTGAATGGAGGCAGTGACGACAAGTTTATGTCAGGCACAAAGCTTGGACTTTGACTTCCACTTTCACTTGGTGGTCTTTGCGTAGCTGACACTGGTAAAGGTGGCAGAGGCCGTGGCAGAGGCCGCGCCAGACGAATTGACGAGGGTCTCTCTCTGACTCCGGTACTGTTATCAGCAGCTGGACGAGGTGGACTGAATGATATCCTTGCAATGCCTAATGGCGGAGATTTTCTAGTTCGATATGGTGACCTCGATCTCTCCGGTGGACCTGGGTATCTTGGAGGGCTTTCGTGCTCGACATTCCTTTGTAGTGTAGGGATAAATTCAGGCGGCGGTGGGATGTTCCACTTTTCACGAGAGTCGATGCGTGCACTGAGCTGGCTAGGAAGTATTCCGAGCTTATCTGTCGATGAAGATTTACTGGATAGGGTGTCTGGCGCTTCACTTTCTTCGGCTATTGTAGTGAGGGGATTGGGGAAAGGGGGATTGAATGTAAAAGGGGTGAAGCTGGGTGCAGCCGGTGTAAGAGATGTTGGTCTAACCAGTGGTATTTCTGGGTAGAATTCAGGGCTGGGACTTGGTTCTGTGTGGATAACAGGAAATGCTTCCGGAGTCGTTGGATCGTACAATTTCACAGTAGGAAATGCTTCCGGTGGGAAGCGTTGAGAATAGACGGACGGAGTTCGCGAAGTCGGGCTGATCCCAAAGAAGGAGGGGAGTCGTGGGGCTGAGTCAGTGCCAAGGCTGGAGGGAGGTCTGGAGGCTGGTGCAGAGCCGGATGGCAACGAACCAAATGGTATAATTGGTGCACCAGGTGGAGATGCGATCTCCTGTGTTTCTAATGCTGGATACTGATCGATATGAGCATTTGCTAATCCGCTGTTGACGATACTTTTCAGCCGCTGAGCCCATGACTTGTCCAGAACGTCATCATAACGCGAAAAAGTGAAGACAACAAGACCAAGATAGACCAATCCGACAAAGAGGAAGGCCGATACCGCTATTTGCACTGAAAGAGGAAGAAGGCCTAGTCCTTTGAGATTATTGCTGGTTTGCCATACGACGGCCATGATACAGACGAGGAATAACGTGAGTGACCTTTGTTTGCATGAGATTTAGTATATCGTGGATTTTTAGACAAGCTCACCAAGCAAGCCATACCGAAGGCAAGGCAAGGAGAATAAATACGTTCCACCATACGCTGCGTGACGTGTTGAGTGCATCCTATGAATCAGGTTAGATAAACTGGCTGGTGAGAGATGCCGAGACAAACCCAGGCCCATTGCATTGCCTTGTAAGGTCTTCGCATCGTTTCAAAGCGGATGATGTATAGGCATCCGTAAGTGAGGCTCATCAATGCGCTGATGAGGGACATGAGCGCGGTACATTGTACCAAAGCGTTACCAGTCCCCCCAAGTTGTAGTACATTATAGATCGCCCTACAATTGTGGTCAGCAACATCAAAATACACGCACCTCAGAGGGAATGACGTACGTAAGTAGCAAGACGGAGACAATATTGAGTGTATTCCATTCTTTGTACAACGAATCAATAAATTCATTCCACGAACGTTTGACTTGTTCAAAATACTTTAGCTTTGCGGGTTCATATGGAGCTGCTCCAGACGCAAACAAAGCCGCAATCTCCTTCTCGGTCAGACTTACACTTTTGAATATCTGATGTACGCGGGATCGATAAAAGAATGGCAAAAAAAGCATCGTCGCAAGATACAGGAAACGGGGTACGATGCCCAAGGCATGTAAACGACTATTCTTTTCCTTTTTTACAGGAATTCCGAATCCAGGAAAGGCGGTGACGGGAGGGACATTCATCAGAGGGGCAAGCGGTGGGGGGCCCGATGGTCCAGTCTGCGAAGAGAACCCTGGTGGAGCTTCATTGGCACCTCCAAACGGTGGAGGTTGGCCAATCAAAGTACTGTTCCGCCGCAGTGGCTGTAAGGTTGAAGCTGGACCAAGGTCGAAAGTGGAGGACCGCGATGGAGGTAGACTGGATCCAAACTGGTTGCCGGGGCCGTATGGGGAAAACAGGCGACTTCGAGGAGAGTATTCAAAGATGCGACGAAAAAAGCTTCGAGTTGGAGGACGTAGGGTAAAACGTCCTGAGCCATGCCGTCTCTGAGGAGGAGCAAAACCAAAGGGAGAGTGTTGATATAGAACTTGCTGTTGTCGCCAATAACGTTGATCTTGAGACGCACCCTTGCCATGCGGTGATTGCTAAATATGATCACGATAAGAATAGAGCGGTTGAGCTCACCTGTAAATCGGGAGGGACAAGTGAAGGAGCTATCGCAGAGATGAGTGAAGGGGTAGTGGCCGAGGGGGAGGTCATCGTTTCTAGCTAAAACACAGACTCATGTTGCTGTAATCACTTCATGACCAGCCCTCAGGCCTCAGGCCTGCACACGGTGAGAAGAACTGGGCGTCAAACTGTCCAACATTCATGTCCCTCGATCTTATCTTATCATCTAGCCGATACATTTCACACGCAATACACAGCCTACGCACAGTTGACTTTCGGTAGACTTGCGGCACTTTTGCAACTGATTGTGCCATGTTTTGATATCCCATTCAAAGCTGAACGCCGCATTTTGCCCCGAAGCTGTCATCGATGGTTCGCATTCAGTGCGGGATGGAAGTATCAATGGCAGTGAATTGCATCATATCTGACATCGGTACCGGTCCTGATGTCCAGTTCGGAGACAAATAAACATACACTGCGATTAAAACAGTCGCTGAGGTTTGGCATTGATAAACGCATGGTCGATTCTATGTGAATTGGGAGAGGAGTCATGGATGTATCTTCAGATCTGCTGGACTACAAGTCTTGCTCTTCATTCCCTTAATTGAGAGGAGTATTGAAAGGAGTATGTCTTGGCGAAAGCATGAGCATCCCACCAAAGGAGTATTGCGAAGCAGTCAGGCATGTCAACAATTGGGGTAGTGGAAGTTTCAGTCAGAGGTCGTTAAGAAGATGTGGGTGGAGGTTGCCAAGTTGGCTCACTACTAATCGGCACAGGAACGAATGGATTTCGCGGGTTAGGAGCAGCGTCAGGAGGTGTACTAATGTATTCGTCGGGAATTGGTTTTGCTGGGTCTCCGATTGTAGGCTTGGATACTGATAAACAGTTGTATTGATGATATTTTTCAGTCCCTGAGCCCACGTTTTGTCCAGGTGACGGGCAAAGGAGGAGTCATCGATAATCAGATAGATAACTGCAACAAGGAGAAAACAGGAGCTTATTCCTAGAGGTGACGTGTTCCATTCTTTGTATACTAGAATAATAATTTCGTTCCATGGGCGTGGGCAGGGGACTGATAAGGGTAACGTTGTAAGGCACAAAACCGGGGTATAATGGCCAAGAGCATGTACGCGACTATGACCTCGGGGGAGGCTGCAGTTCCAGGAAAAGTTGCAGTTGGACAGACATTTTGAAGGGATATGGGCTGCCATGCGAGGACTGGTAGAATATTATTGACGTCAAGAGTTACAAAGACGCTGCTTGGAGCATTGAGGAGAACTCACTGTGGCAGTGCAGATGGATCCAGCTGAAACCAGATGGGGTGAAGTTCAAGCCACGCTGAGCAGGACTGTAAGGAGATAAGAATTGACTGTGGGGGAAACTCAGCCATACGGTGGACTGTTGGTGCCGCGCTTTGTTGCTGTTAATAATAATCTTGACACAATCTTACCATGTGGAGACTGGTGGCGTTATGGCAATAATAATAGGACAGTGAAATCACCTGAAAGTTGGGACGTGTGATTGAATTTGTCATTACCTGAGAGATGCATGGAGTAGTAGTTGCTAAAGATGCCATTTTTTCCCATAACCAACGACGGAGCAGTTCTCTCGTCATAGAATCGATTTACACAGCAATGAAGGGTATCAGATGGGACGCTAGGCGTCAGATTGTCAGCAGGCACAAGCCTCGGAGAATAAAGGCCGCGTGAGACGGTGGCAATATGCGTCTATCTAGAATCAGTGTCGAATAGCCGGGCATTTACTCGGTGCACAGAGTGCTCAGATGTCCAGGGTTTGAGATGGTTGGCAGACAGTCTTGGGACGCGAGCAACAGCTGGCACTTGTTCGCAAGCATCAAGTCACTGTTACCTTGGTAGACTGACAGTTCACTCAGAGTTGCGTTTCAATCGCCGCTTGGCAGTTCCAGGTGCTGAGTTGCAATCGGAGTTCGAACATCGTTGTTACTCTGTGTGATTTAGTTTTGTTTTCGCATCACTCCTTCACACGCACTTCGCCTCCGGAGCCCCCCTCTGAAAACCCTCCCACCGCTGTTGCCGGCGTTGGCAAGCGCTACGAGAGACGATGACGAGCAAGTATACAGGGAGTGGAACAGGTCGGACATGGACGCCCCTTGAAAATGAGGGCGAGACGGGAATGATCGAGTATGAGGGCAGCCGATCAGGGACTTCAACTCCTCCTCAGCCTTTTGAAGACACTCGTCTCCTCTCTCCAACTCAGAACGATATGTTCTCTCCACATCCTCATCAACAGAATTTTCAAAACTCTGCGCGTCCTGCTCGCTCTCAATCCGCTGGCTCTTTCGTCTCCTCACCGCTCAACCCCGCCGCAACTAATCCTTTCATGCGCCCAGCAGAACCTTCCGTATCCGCCTCCTCCACTCCCTTTGGCACACTCTCTGCACATCAGCCACACCATGGACGACTCAGCTCTCGAGGATCTATGATTCTCTACCGTCTAGCCGACGACCCCGCCACTCAACGCGAATCCCTCTTGCCGCCCAAATTTGCATCCACCAGAAATTCTGTCGTCTCTTCCTCTGGTGACTCCTTCGTATCCCTATCGTCGGACTCAAAGTACCCCTCAGGCCTTCCCCATCACAACCATCGCGGCCTCATCCCTTACGAATATGACCCCGCTATCGATGAAATGGGACCCACAGACGATGAGGATCTTTTGCACGACCCTCGCTCGGACGCTCATTTCGGAAACAGCAAGGCCACCTTCCCCTGGAGAGGAATCTTCAACGTCGGCGTCCTTGTCATATTGATTTTTGGCCTCCTCACTCTCTTTGTCTTCTACCCTGTCTACTCTTTTTACCGTAATGCGGCCAGAAATGAGGCCATTAATGGCAACATCAGAATCAATGCGACTGGTATGCTACTGTCCCTCTTAAATCACTTTTATTATTTTTAAATTTCCACCTTTGTCAAGGTCAAGCGCCCGTATTGTGAGACACTCCAACTTTGAAATTAAAAATCACATTCCCAATGTTGATTTTACGCCAGATTTCAAATGCCCGATCTAATAGACGTAGCCACTCCTGCTTCAGCCAAATCGCGCACGGGCTTTGACGGCCAAGAGTATGAGCTTGTATTTTCTGACGAATTCGAGGTCGACGGACGCACATTCTATCCCGGCGATGACCCCTACTGGGAGGCTGTAGATCTCTGGTATGGGGTTACGGGTGACTTGGAATGGTACGATCCTTCGCAAATCACAACGCGCAACGGCTCTCTTGTCATCACAATGGACAGTACAGCTACCCTCTCTTCCAATCTGACCCCAGGTAAGCGGCGAATCAAAGTCAGATGCATTGTTCTATTATTAACACCGTCCCCCCAGGATCGACCGCGCCATTCACTCTTGATACCAATCATCAACTCCAGTATCGTTCTGGCATGCTTCAGTCGTGGAACAAATTCTGTTTCACAACCGGCTACATTGAAGTATCCGTCACTTTTCCCGGTCCAGACGAGAACACGCAGGGAT
Organism: Amanita inopinata Kibby_2008; assembly: GCA_001691775.3. Taxonomy (NCBI): domain Eukaryota; kingdom Fungi; phylum Basidiomycota; class Agaricomycetes; order Agaricales; family Amanitaceae; genus Amanita; species Amanita inopinata. The sequence continues at coordinate 14,642 of JNHW02000081.1, read as the reverse complement.
ATGTAAGTGCTGTCTACCTTGCGTTTATCTCGCCTGCTCTGTGTATTTCCACGTCATCCCCCACAGCGCATATGCCTTTGCTGCAGCGCCGGTCGGTCCGTTGAATGATGTCACTGACCCACGTGCCCGGTTGTAGTGGCCCGGAGCCTGGACAATGGGAAACCTGGCTAGGCCTGGTTATTCGGCGACAACGGATGGAATGTGGCCGTACACGTACGTTAAAATCTGTTCTTCGTTCGTCAATGTTCATACTTGAATTCGCTTTAGATATGACACATGCGACGTGGGAACCTTTCCGAACCAGACCTTTCCTGACCATTCAGGTCCTACTGCTGCTCTTCACTCGGACTTTTCACGGTCCAAGTACAATTATGAGCTGAGTTGGCTGAGTGGTCAGAGGCTCTCGTAAGTAATTTTGGAACTTTCCGATCGTGTCAGCTGCAAGTATGGTTCAGAGCCTGCTCATGTCCCGGCGGCGACCATCCAGGCCCAGTGTATAACAAGGGTCGCGGTGCTCCTGAAATCGATGTTTTCGAGACTCAGAAAGACAAGGTGAACCCGACCGGCCAGCGCGTCTCGCAATCTGCGCAGTTTGCTCCCTTTACACACGATTACATTTATGGCAATACTTCGAATGATCAGTTTCAGATTTTCGACGACACAAAGTCGGTAGCCAATCCGTACCGCGGGAGTGCAGTGTATGTTTGTTCTGCAAGTTGTTGAACCTATCATCAATCTCGTTTGCAGGCAACAGGCTATCTCTAGTCTCGTCCGCGTCCCTTCGGACATGTTCCAGGGCTCGGGTCAAGTCTTTAGGACGCTAGGTGGGTCATGATTCGGTTGTCTTCTCTTGAACGCTACACGCTCGTGTGCAGGCTTCGAATACTGGTCAGATCCCAAGAATCGTGACCAGGGATTCGTCACCTGGCAGGTTGACGGTACACCTAGCTACCGACTTGGTGCGTCGGCTGTTCCGCCAGACCAGGGAGATGGTGGCACAGGCGTCGGGCAGAGATTAGTGCCTGAGGAACCCATGTCAATCATCCTAAACTTGGGCATTTCGCGTCAGTGTTGCTTTTTTTTCGGTCCTGGATAATAATCAATGCTTGTGTTGCAGCCAACTGGCAGAAGATTGACTTGTCGACAATGATCTTTCCTGCAGAGATGAAGGTGGAGTATGTGCGAGTATATCAACGAAAGGGTCAGACGAATGTTGGGTGCGACCCCAAGGACTATCCAACGGCGGATTATATCAATAATCACTTGGAGGCCTATACTAGTATGTTGACTGTTTCTCATATGTTTCAGAGTCTGATCAGCGGTGTAGATCCGAACAAGACAACATGGGATTGGCCGAAACCTCAGAATAGCTTGGTGTGTGGTTCTGATTCTGATGAAACCGTGCTTATTGATCTCATGCGGGTGTTGCTCCTGCCAGTATGCGAGAGGTTGCTAGAAGCTTGTTACCGACTTGTAGGACGTAACGATCCACACACTGAACAGAAACAGACCCGCCACGCCCGCTCACTACCTGCGCCACCGACAAAAACGCAAGGACATTTCACCCATTCCCCTCCCCTTTTTTTCCGTTACGGATAGTCGTTTTCTCCGCACTGACTATTACCTTGTACGCTCACCGGCCTCACACCCCCTACCATTGCATTAGCACCTTCATCGGAGAATATTCTCTATGTCCAAAAAAAAACTCACCTATACGTTCCCTACACCACTTCTCTCGCTTGATCATATTCCACGTTAGAGGGACTTTTTCTTTTACCTTCTTTTTGCATTAATAATTTGTTTCGCTTTTCAACCGCTTTCGCTGGCAATTATAGTCTATTCGATGCACGTCACTTGGTCCATCTTCACTGTATCTATCTGGACGTCTCGCATGGACCGCGGCTTTCTGTTTGCCTTGCAGTTCCATTTGTTTCCGTTTATATTGCATTGGATTTCCCTCTGCTATCGTTACGGTTAATTATTGCCTCTTTCTTATCCGCTCCCGTGCCTGTTGGGAACGGACGTTGGATAGTGGCATCGGGGTATGGGTGCTTGTCTCTACGAGCTCTACATTGCAGGTTAAATTATTAGGGCGGAACATGCAATGATGAAAGAGGCGCCATCGGTCGAATCAGGCTTGGCAGGTGGGCGAATGCATCGGACGCTTTGTATATCACACAAACGAGATATACTAGGTACAGATTAGAGGTATAATTGTGGTCTTTTCTGGGTACTTGATAATATAACAATGGAAGAGAAAAGGCATATTGAGTCTGGATAAAGTTGATGGCCGCCAAGTCAAAAGCTGAAACCAAAGCTGTGGACTGGCTGGTCTGGCCTGGATCATGAATCACAATTGGATGAATCAGACTCGATACATTAATAGATCACGTGCCATTTAACCACTCCTCCTGACACAGCCACCAGGCGACATTAGCATTTCTGCTTTTTCCTCTTAACCACCATCACCTCGCTCGATTCCATGACTCTTGACGCACAGCGTACGTTTCTAGTCATCGTGCTCGACGCTGAGGGAACATGATTACTGACCTTGACAACAGTTCCTTCACCTGCGTCATCGCAGTCTCCACATCAGTATGAACTGCGACATGTGACTTCAAACACCTTTCGCTCGCCTAGGCGGACATCCCAGATGCTGAGAACATCAGATGCAAGGATGGGTTCTCGTTCCCCAAACTCAATTCCATCCTCTCCTACTTCAGTGTACGTCCTTTTGTATCCTACGTCACCTTTGGTGGCATTGGCTTATGTCATTATCGCAACAGCCACTCTTCCTCTTCAGCGATATTTGAACGCGACATTGAGCCTATCAATCCCCCTTCACCTCCTATTTCATCCAACCCTCACCGAATTCCTCGTGCGAAAACGACGGAACAGTTGGAGTTATCTGTTCCCTCCGTTCTCGACTCTGCCGCCGCTATACTGACCGGGATCCAGGATCCAGAGGCGGGAGACCAGATTTCCGTGGTTACGCCTGCTTCGTCCAATTTTAGTGACCATGTTGGTAGAAGCAGTGGCTTTGCGAGTCCTATTGGCAGCTTTAGGAGTCGGAGTCCTAGCCCGCTTGGCCTGCGTCTTGGCCCAGGAGGCGCAGCAGGACATCGGGCCGACCTGTTGTTGAGCATTCCCCCATCGAATCAACCGGCGTATTCCATGGCCGCGATTGCAACACCGCCCATGTCGAGTTCGCCTCAGAGTGTGCCTTTGCCGCTTGTACCTGCCCGGCCTACGATCCAGACCAACGTTGCTTCCACGCCATCCATCGTCACGCCGACTTCGGTCTATTTTACCACCTCTTCTTCAATGGAAGATGAATCTTCGTCTACTGCCACCTCACACGATAATCACGAGCATCAGCATCACGCTGTTTCCACGGTGCCTATGGTATCACCACCGCCCCTTACTGCTGTTTCTTCACCCTTTACATCAAGCACGACGTCTCACCCACCTTCCCCTACACATGCTGCGTCGAAACGTCTCTCGTTCATGTCTTATTCTGATCTCCTCACGTCGACACCAGCATCGACCCTTCCGTTGTCTTTCCTCACTACTTCGGCCTCTACGGTAGATCCGCCACCGCATATACCGAGCGTGAGTGGCTTGACTCAGATGAATTCGCACTCGTCGCCGAGTGCGGCTACCAGCTTGAGGGGCTTTGCTTTGCACGGAAATGGCAAGGGGAGACGAGACAGCGTGGCACTATCCGATGATGTCGGGGGAGAGTTTGAGAGGGAAGGGTTTGGTAAAGGGTTGGAGGAACAGTTGGAGGCGATGATGCCCCCAGTGCATGTACCAGTTGGCCAAAAGGCTTGATGAATGCGAGGTCAGTCCGGAATTATGCGTAAATTGTGCTTGCTATTCCTTTTTTTTTTTTTTCCTCCTATCCTATCCGCAAACGCCTATTATTTTCTAATACTGGGGAGGGTGAGCTCCCCTGTTTTTTTATTCTAACCCATCCAACAACACTATTTTGCTTCCAACTCGCTTCATTTCACGAGGCGTATAATGCCTTGTTTGACATAAACTTGTTACTTGTTGTTTTGCCCCGTCGTCCTGTCTTGTGTCTCGGTTTCTAGGTCTACTATCTTATTCTCAACCGCGGTCCATTTGCGAATGTCAACCAATGTCGTCTGTACAATGTGTATATACCCTCTGCCATAACTCGGAATCGAATCCTGTGTAAGGCGCGCAGTCAACAACAATACATATTACACAGCATTAGTATTCCATTCACCAAAGGTTTTTTTGTATTGCCCATCATTTTTTCTTTTCACGGCCTGCTCTAGCTTTTCTGCTAGCTGGCATTCCGTGCCATCCCCTTCTCTGATGTCTATTAGCGCATGGTCTGACATGCCGCACGCCATCGATGCCAACACTGGCGGCTTTATACCGCCGCCACCTGACGCATCATTCGGCGGCGAACCCGCCACTTACTACGATGCCTTTTCTACTGCTACCAGCGGGCCTTCGGGCCACCAACAAAGGTGAGCATCCCACACTCCCATCTCTGTTTTTACTCGATTCCCAAACCTGACAACGCTTAACCTTCCACCTTCGCTCACGACCAAAACATCCAGAACAACCAATGGAACCCCGTACCCTGGTTCTGCCGTCCATCTCCCTGCCCCCCCAATCATGACTCCCTCCTGGTCAGCGGCTTCATACCCTCCTCATTCGGTGCCTGCGTGGATGGCTGGTGGTGGGGGGGCTACGCCAGCTGGATCTTTTGGTTTGGCCAGTCCCGCGTCGTTTGGTCCCACTACGCCTTTGGGTCCACATCCTGGTTATGTCCCTGCGTCTCCCTACTCTTATACCCCCAGCTCGGTGGGGGGACAACCTATGCTGGGTACGCCCTACTTTCCGGCTGTGAACGGTGGCGGACGTAAGGCGGGGGGAGCAGGTAGTGGTGGTGGTGGTGGTGGTGCGTTGGGGTTGACGGCTTCGCCTTCATTGGATGCGTACGGATATCCGTCGAGTCATGGTCATTTGACGAACTCAAAGAAGCAGGGTGATGTGTTGCAGAGGTTGAGGTTGGCTGGGAACAAAAGTCCAGGGAGCCGGAACGACTATCAGCTGTGGAATGGTCCCGAAGTGTATAGTCTTCGGAATCTGGCGAGGAGGCCGCGTGATTGGAGACCGGATTATAATCCGAGATCAGGGTTTGCGTCCTACATCTCGCTGGGGAAGCATAGATCGGATATACCAGGTGCGTTTTGTTTCGAGAAAGGCATTCGCATCTTTGTCCAATTTTTTTTGACGCGATCACTTTGTTGGGGGTGTTTGGAAAAGAATACACGGACCCGGTGAAACGAACGCTCAACTCGTTGCTGTTATACAAGACGGGAGAACCGGCGACATATTGGAATTTGCGGCTGGATCCGTACCACGTAGAACATATAGAATTCAACGCGCTCAGCAGACCGCACAACGACATTGATCTGATACAACTGGCCACCAGTCCTCCAGCTGACCAACTTCGTTTCTATCACCCCAAACTGCCATGGTACATTGACGTGTTCAAGAGCCGCCCAAACGGGATCACCATCGCTGACATTATGCAGGCGATGTGGGTTCAGCTGTCATCCCAAATACACCAGAGGCATTATTATAATGAAGAACTGGACGATGCGCATCGCGGCGTGTTGAGCGCTGCGTTTAGCGATCGGTGTGGAAATGTGAAGGAGTTGACGGATCGGGGTGTGCTTCAGGTAGATTTTTTGGCTGAGAGGTATGTGTTTCTCGGACTGGTCAAGGGAAAGAATGGGATGTGGGAGATGAAGACGGCCACAGAAGATTAAGGTGATAAAGAAGCTGATTGCACGTTAGACATTGCAAAAGCGTTTTTCTTTCTCGCTTTTCATGGTTTTTCTTTTCTTTTTTTCTTTTTTTTTTCCACCCATGATTCAACACACTTGTCCGGTCGACGTGCTGTCCTGTTCTGTCCGCTATATCCCTTTTCTTGTTGCGTTGTCGTGATGTATGTATGTCTTCATATCTTTGTATTAGTAAGTGCATCATACCAATAATTAATAAAGCCGTTAGCAGTTAGTTACATGGAGGCTACCAATCCTCGTCAGCAGTGCATCACCTGACACCATCGACAATGCCAAGGTCGATGAATCATTGAAGAAAGCTCACCGCAATGCTATTTCGTTAAGTACAAGAACTATATACATTTGAATTCCAACTCTTTTACAGGTTTCATCGCCGCGTCGTACGATACCACCAACAGCCAGTGCTGCGACCGGCAACCTATCCGGCACGTGCGCTTCGTAACTTACTACATAGCTGATCACTCCATACAAACCTTGTGCATCGATGTCTTGTTCCTCCCCATCGATGATTCCGACGAAGCGAAGGAAGAAGTCTGGGCTATCTGGAATCGAACTCGACCTGACGGTGTATAATCAATAAATTGCAGTAAAAGGGCTTGCGCCCAAGTTGCTTTATTATGGAAAACCTGGTGTTCAACTTGAGGATTTGCCTTTGTATCACTATCTTTTCATGGTCGTCATGGAGTATATTGAAGGCGAGATGCTGCAAGTAGCGATGAGGAAGATCGGATTGGAAACAGTGATAACTCAGATTGAGCGTGCTGTTAATCCTTTGCACGAAAATGATTTAGTCTTTGGAGGTCTTCGGTCCCCCAATATCATGATCACGAAGACGAATGAAGTCAAGTTGATTGACTTTGATTGGGCTGGAGTGCATGGACAAGCACGGTATCCACCCACAATCTCACGGGAAATCGGTTGGCCTCCTGGTGTCGGGCCACTCTCGGCTATGTACAAGTCTCATGATGACGTTCTGTTGGGCCGGTTGAAAGATTTGAAGAAAAGGTTTAAATCTTTACCATGAAGCAAGTATCTTACAAATCATTGTTCTATGATGTATTAATGTGGACTGTGCTTTCATTACGTTCAAAATAATATAATCAACGACTTACGGTTACTGTACATGCAATATGAAATCGACGTTTTGTTGGTTTTTTTTGACACCACAGACCCCCAAAAACGAACGGGATCTGGGCCCAGGGCTATACCACGGTATGTCTGGATGGCTGGAAGGGAACCAGGCCAATAAACAAGGGATTGTGATAGTAAGGGCGAGCAGCGGTGACGACTGCGCCAACGTCGTCCAGTGAAGGAATCACAATAAAAGCAAGATATAAATATGTGAAACAAGCGAATTTGAACTTGAGCACTAAGCAACAGAATCGATAGTCTCTTGCATGCCCTGCAAGAAACATTGGACGAGCGGCACGTGGTCGCCATCATAAGCCTGACAAGGTGGTCAGAGGCCCAAAAGACAAAGATTCAGGAGCATAGTACAGACCTTGCAGATTGCGTTATAATAATCCCTGCGTTGAGTTAGTAACACGGAGACGGGTGGAAAACCGTGCTTCATGAGAAGGATGGATGCGAGGAGCCGTGCCATACGCCCATTCCCATCCTTAATAGGTAAAAGTCGAGTTTAGTGATATAGAGATAAAAACCATTCAAACCTCAAATGGATGGCATCGGACGAATACCAGATGAATTCAGCTTGCCGTAGCAAACGGATTTTGCCAGGTTTTGATCCATTGCTATAAGAAAGAGAAAGGTTGAGCATGGTCGAGCACCCAAGGAGTAATGATGACTTGCGTTTGCCATCTTGCAGATGTATTCAAGTTCTTCGTCAACCTCGGGGTAAGGACAGCACTCTATCGAATGTATGCCTGCCACAATGACAGTCTTCCGAGTCTCTTCCCATGTCCTGCCAGCAGGGGTGAATGTGGTGTTAGTAAATTGGCAAGTCTTCATGAGGCAGTGGTGGTGGCGGATCACCTCCGGGGAAAGGTCATCCTGTTCGGCCACAATGGTTTTGATAAGGTCGTACGCCTAGTTAAGATCAGTAATGTCCATCGGGGATTGAAGACAGGGAAGGCGGAGGGGCAGAAACGAACCGCCAAGGTATCATTGAGGATACTCTTAATTTTCGCCGAATCTTGTAAGGCACTTTCTGGAAGGTAATTCACAATCGCTTCGGAAACTCCACAGCGAATAATATCGAGTATCGACTAGGAATGATCGATCATGATCAGTGTTGGCTGTAGAATCACATGCAAAAGAAGCTTACCCCTTCGGTGATGAGAAATGTACTCTCTATATGATTAGTTTCGATTGCGAGCTTCTTGAGGTAGGCAGCGAAGAGGTTAGACCCCTTTGGAATCGATGTTTGCCATCGATATTTGAGTTGATTGGACGCCGGAGGAGCTTGCGGCAACACGAGGGGAAATTTATGGTTGCTCGTTGGTTTCCATGTTTGGAAAAATGGTACTTGAGGGCGAAGGGATCAGAGTGCTATACTATGGAAAGCAAGATCGAGATGACCTACTCTGCTTCGATTTTTCCAAACTCTCCTCGGCTTGATTGTTCACTTCTGTTTCCCAACTGTCGATGAATTGATCGAAAGACGTGTCTAGAATGTTCGCAGCAGACAAGACTTCCTGGGCCTATTGATAGTTCGACTTCTGATGTCGAGGGTATGGTAACAACAGCACGACTTTACCTTGCGGTAGAGGCTGACGGCGAGGGATCCAGACCCAAGACCGGCAAAAAGGTCAGCGAGTCCTATGAGAGCCAATGCCCGCTGAGAATCAGAGTAACGCTCTATCAATCCCTCGTACAAGGCAACCCGTTGGGGAAAATCAAGTTTAATGGTGAAGGCTAGCTTTTGGTGGTCCTCCGGGGAGAGGGTATCCGGGATGGCCTGCGTCGGGTCTCAGCGCTTCAAAAGCACAAACGAAATGGAAATTACCTGAAGAAAATGAGGATTGTATGCAGTGACGGGCATACTGGTAGAGGATCAAGCTCAAGTTTCAAGACACGGATAATGTTTATCTCCGTTTAAATGAAGCTTGTCTGAAGCCATCATATAGGCTAACCAGCCAGTTTCGCCGTGGGCGACAACAGACCCTGGACCTCGATAATGGTATCCAGCGATGACTAGTTGAGGTTCTGAGCTGCAATTCACAAAATTTCTTATCCTCTCTGGCCTGACGCCTTCAGTAACCTCCCCATACCATGGCTATAGGAAGCATATATGTAGCCGCACTGATTTCTCCTTCGAGCAGCCTGCCCCTCTGTCGGGAGAGGTGCCTGGGAATTGTCGTACCCCGCGTGACATTGCTGCGCCGCTTAGCAAACGAGGTGACTGGGAACGAAAGTATCAGTCACAGATTGAGGATCTAGAAGGTGTGTTCTTCTATTCGCATAGTACAACAGTAAGTAACCTATGGGTGTTAGATGTCGCGCATACAGCACCGGATCTACTTATACAGGATGTGAGAGTCTAAACATCTCAGCTTGAAGTGCAGTTAGAGGTGGACGATGATGCAAAGACGACCATCACTCACTGAGCCTCGCCAGTCCAAGCGGCAGTCTATGGCATACATTGAGCATTCATGGAACAAGCCAGAGGCAAAAATGTGCAGAAAAGCATGTCCATTCACCTGCAATGCGAAACACCAGTATATTACCAAGGGTACAGCGTAGGAATTGATGCCAGCGGCGAGCCCAGAATGCGTGCATTGAATCTGCACCCTACGGCCTCTTGAGCTATATCCTCCAGCAACAACAACAACAATGCACCGGGAATCGCTTGCCTTGACAAAACCGTGAAGCTGCGAATGGATCCAAACGGTCTTTCGTAACGTTGGATATCAAGTATCTCATTTGTCAGAGAGACGGAAGCTGGAAGATCCCACTAATACTTCCTTTTTCTCATAGTTCCATCGAAAATGGCAGGTTTCTTGCCGCTATTGAGTCAATGCATGAACAGCAGAAGAAGGAAAGAAATACTTGCAAAAGCTCTGGATGATTTGAAGAGGATTGATGTCGCAGATGCAAAGGGAAGAAACAGCAGAAGAAGTCGCAGTGACCGTGAACGTCAAATGCGTATTGAATTTGAAGCTTGAAGGGTTAGGCCCTGGCCTTAGATGCCGAGTGCCGCTTGAACCTTTGAAGTAGCATAAACCCCGCTTGCTCGTAGTACAGATGAATATAGAGATTTTCTTATGGTATGTCTAAAACAAAACTACTGGCTTCAACAGTTTGTCCCCTTCGGAACTCCCCTTGACACATAGCCATTCGGGCTCAAGCGTCGTCAATTAATATGGGATGGGTGAATAAGTTCAGACCATACACCCTCATGAATGTTATGAGGATCTGGATTCATTGGGTAACCATCTATACTGATTCCTGCACCCAATTCTCTCAGCTCGATGATTCGTTTCATGTATTGTTCATACGGTTCGCAAATGTCTGGGTTCCGGGTCGAGATTCTGACATGTTTGAAAGGAGTGACTTCGTTGTGCACAGCGTCGCAGCTCTCCCCATTCGAGTTCTTCTGTCGCAATTCTACCATATCAAAAATTTCGAATATTCTGTCCGGGCCATCAACGCGAGGCACTTCGATTGATTCGAGACATGAACCAAGATTGCCTGCCGCCAGTCCAGAGATAATGTCTTTACTCATGTTTCCTCTGGGACTATCGGGAAATGTGATACGGCGCAGGGAGGATGCATTTCTCAGTAACACGTCGAGAGAAACGGGACTGCCTAACTTGAAGAGCTCTAATTCTTCAAGTCGATGGAGATTGAATCGTGTTGTAAGTATTCCAATGATTCTATCCCCTATATCTAACCTCTCCTGGCCTGTCACCATAAGTGACAGCCTTGTCAGCTGTGGCGCAGAGATCGAAGGGATTATCGCATCGAAAGCAGCCCTGTCTGCTTCGAGGATAAGAGTTCTGAGTTTGGGAAAAACGAACTCGCGATCAACGGTCGGTGCGCTTTTTGTAGTTGGAGATTCAACAACAGTGAGGCGACACATTTCAAGTGATATCTTTTGATGGAGGATGTCGAAGCATTGTTGAGTTGAGATTGTACAGCCTCTCAAGTCCAGGTAGCGCAATCCACCCCAGGATAATGTCAATTTATGGATGTACACGTTAGGTAGGTATCTGTGGCATCTGAAAAATCTGGCGTGCTGAAAAAAGGAGGGCAGATATGGAGGTATGGATTTATACCGATTGAATTGCATGGATAACCTGACCTCTCTCACATCTGGTAGTACGTCGTCAGGTAGAGCCCGCAGCATAGGAAGGTCTCTGCGACATATCATCAGATCGAGGTATGTAATTCGTGCAACACAGAATAAGTTCTGAATGGCGGTGACATTCAGGGATTCGGAAAATCCACCAAGCTTCACAGCTATGGGAAGGTTTCCAGCTCGCTGGAGCCAGATTTTACAGGTATGGATAGTGCCTTGCGCCAATAGCTGTGAGACACAAACATCACTCCACAGTTCGCCAGTGCTCAATGCAATTTGCCGCCACAGTGAGCAGACGTGTGATAGGACCAGTTGCATTGGAGTGCCACATGGATTGGATCGCAGAGGGATTTGCACTGTACCATATGCGTGAGCACAGAGGATGAAGGTTTTGCGGAGGATATCCTCTGGCAGTCGTTTGTGAGGTGCCACCGCTGCCTTGTACAGCCCAAGATCACAGAGCAGCGCTTGTCTTCTCTTGCGTTGCGCATCGATGGCTACCTGTAGCGTATGAATGTTGGCTTCTGTTTCTTGTATTCTCCTGGTAGTATCCAAGATGGAGCGTTGAATTTCCTGGTACTTTTCCTCTGAATAGAGCTCGTAGTTTATGTTCGACAAGTCGAGGTTGGCCATTATATTACTGAACAACTTGGTTTGTTGAGGGTTGGTAATACTGTACCCATCACCATAAGTCCACATTTGACGCTTTTCGACGATGGCCGCTGTACATCCCTCTCGTATGGCCTCGGTGCTACAAGATTCAAAGGACACTCACCGCATCAGACACAGCGCGCAATAGAAGCAGAGAAAGAGAATATAGTCGAGGGCGGGACTACCGAGGGAGAGTAGAGGGGCAGGGAGCGGGGCTATTATGGAGGCGGGGCTGCGAACGCTGATTGTGCTCAGTTACGCTTGTACTCCGGGGAGAATGGTCTGCCATGACCGCATTCCTCGAAGAAGGCGGAACAGAAGCTAGAATCCCCCGTAGTGGCGAAATTGGCCTTATCCGACGAGATTGCGAAATTTGAGGATGTGGGATACGTCATGAGCGGCAGCAGAGTGTTGATGGTGGGGTTGCAGATGTTTGTGGCATATCCCACTTTGACTGATGTTTCTTCTCTTTGGGTCCGCAACCTCGGTCCTCTTTGTTTGAAGATTCGATTCCTGATCTCCACAGTGAAGACGAGCAAGCACGTTTTGATGAGTATTTTTTTGCTTGATTTGTGGCTGCGTTTGGTGTCCTGGGATGAGCGACGGTGAGTGAGTGGAAAAAGTGAATATGTACGATGCTCGAACAGGTGCTTTGGGCGATCGGAAGGTGAAACGTTAGCTACTGCACACACACACTCTCTGTTTTCGTCTGGGGACACATGCTTACCCATACATTGTCAATTGAACGTGAATGAGGAAACCTTCCTTTACACTTTATTTGACAATTTGAACACGATTTTGGACCTATAGGACAGGGATGCCATAGTCTGTGAGCAGAGCATGCGTATGTGAAAGTTGGGAACCGACGCCTGCACGATTCGGCTTTTCTGCAATACACTGTAGAACCTTGTAAACGAACGGACTTGATGCCGTTGAGCAAAGAACAAACACATCCCATACCGAGTCCGAAGCGGCCAGGTTTTTCATCCCCAGAGCTCCCATACATCCTGGCCAGTCAGCACATGGGGTTTCGCCCACTCTATTGTGTCATATATATGTCCCAACTCCTTCTTCCTCAGCTCCTCTTCGTCGGTGCCTTCATCTAGGACTATGATCAACAGGAACCGCCGCTCTCCATCTTGCGGGTCAGGTTCATGTTCATAACCGCACCTGATGTACTTGTACCCTTCACGGTTCAGACCATGAACAATGACGTTAATATGTCTTTCGATAGTCCCGCGGTTAGGATCTTTGAGTTTGGCTGACGCGACAACCTTGGCTTCGTCGTTTTTGAGGCTATGTCTGCGTTCAGAGACGGATGGGCCACAAAGTTTGAAGGGACACAACCTTGAGACATTGGTGATGAGTTGTTGGTCAGAGTACACTCAGAGATGGCCACAAGATAGATGGGGTCCTATGCGTGAGCGGTGGTTAGGTCAGGTTTGAAATTTTTGAAAGGCAAATCCAGTCAAAACCGACGTTGGGCAGTGCTTGGGATCAATCCAGTTCCGTCATGCAAGATGAATAGAAGAGGTGATAAGGAAAGTTACATTTGTCAGTGGATGTGGATACCAAATTCGCGTCTCACTGGGAGTTTTCGGCTCACTACGCTACGAATGAAACTCGCCGGTCGACGCCGAATGTGTTAGCGCTTACAATGACCGATGTATTGACAAAAAGCAGTTCACAACATAAGTGGGGGAGGATCATCGGGAAGTGCTAAGAATGTACATGATAGTTTGAAGTTATCCAGTTACAACTGTATGAAGGCGTCCATTTTATCTCCCTGGGTAGTATGAAATCGTAGCTCCTGATCTCCTCCTTATCGTTCTAGGCTTCGTCGTCAACAGGGTAGTCAGCAAATTCCAACCAAAGCCATTTCTATTCCAGCGTGAGTTTCAGGTTTGCTAGTCCAGCTGCCATCTGCGGGAATYYCTCTGTCAACCATTCCACTGCRTCTTTGGGCTCTTTGTTCCACATCGGGGACAAAATGACACGGGGGTCACGCTGGGATGCATAGATGAATTTATCGTGTTGATCCTTGAGCTGGTATAATACATTGCAAAGGGAGTCCCAGAGCTCAGCATCGTTGGGTTTGACGCTACCGATCTTGCGAAAGAAGCCTGTTTTCTTCTCGTAGCACTGAGCGTACGATTGGGCCCGGAAAGAGCCAAAGTAAGTATAGACCTCCTTGCTCCCCTGATATCTGGCAAGAACCCAAAACAAAACCCAGAGGAATGATTCTGCATCGTGCCTATACAATCTCGGGATTTGTCCTTGGAGACCAGGGTCAGAGAGCAAGTCGAACGCCATGAAGGCCATCGTGCCTGTTYSAGTGTGGCCTAAACTGAYAGGTCTATCGCGTAAACGGGCAAGGTCAAAGTCATTCAACTTGGCCTTTTTTGTCTTGGGATCCCATAATAGATTGCCAAGACTGATGTCGCCATGTTCCACTCCACGAAGCCAAAGGCGATAGTGGCCTATATATATTTGAATAAGGCATAAGGAATGGAAAGATTAAACCGAACGTACATCGGAAGAGCTTCCAAAGTTCTGCCTCAAAGCTACCCCTATGCAGTTCAGGCGCTTTCAGGATAGATTCATACTTGTCAAAGACGATAACCCGTAGGATCCGAGCACTTTTTGATGTCTCATCGCACAAGCCCAAATCACGGCGAATGTGATCGGTTGCATAATTGTTGAAATCCATGTGACAAACGACGTTTGGCAGATGRCCYTTTATATCRSGTTCCTCTTCTTCCCACTTTGAAGCTTCTTCGATTATCTCGACTTCGCTAATCCTGATACGCTCCGGAAAATATGTTTTGATAACAAGGTCATTTTCGCCAGTTCCACTGGCTTCCCTTCGTGCTTCA